>JAUUTY010001059.1:0-102484 GCA_030979885.1 Lolium multiflorum | reverse complement strand
TGGCCGTCTCTCCAACCCCAAGTAGCACATGTAGCGTACTTCATCACCGGATCTATCAACCCCAGGAAGATCTGCTGTGACTCCCACAGAGTGCTTCTCCTAATGTAAGTCCCTTGTTTTAGCGCCATGTTCTGGGTTCAGATGCTTGTTTGTCTGAAGCTCTTTTAGTTCATTCCTAGCTATGACCGTAACACCTTGCTATTTTCTACTTCATTGCTAACTTTAAGCGATTGAACATTTTGGTTTGCATTCCCTGCTCTGTAGATGTAGCCATCATAACTTCTATCTTGCTCAGTCATTGTTCATGCCAATCTTGTTCTCCCTGAACATGTTGGTTTGCATTCCCTGTACTACAGGTGATGCCATTGTTATTTCTATCTACTTCGTCGTAAGCTAACAAAGTAACTGCCTGCTATTAGTTGCTCATTACAACTTTATATCCCGAAACAAATTGATTTGTTTCCCTTATCTACAAGTTTATGAGTGATGCCATTATAACTCCTATCTGTTTTATTCCTAGCTATTATAGTAACATCCTGCTATTATTTAGTTCATGGCCAATTTTAAGTAATTGCACATGTTGGTTCGCATTCCCTGCTCTATAGCTTTTGGCATCGTAACTTCTATATTTGGTTTACATTCCCTGCTCTGTAGATCTAGCCATCATAACTTTATCTTGCTCAGTTGTTGCAAAAATTATGGCCTGCTACTATGTTGTTTGTGCCAATTTTTTACTCCATGAACATGTTGGCTTGCATTCCCTGTACTACAGGTGATGCCATTGTTTTGTATCTAGTTCATTGTAAGCTAACAAAGTAAGGACTTAGTTTGGCATGCTATCACTCTGCTATCTAGCCTGTAGTACAAATATACTTGTCATACTACTAGATAATAATTTTGTGTGCCATCTTGTTCTTCAAAAGCTGCATTATTGACTTGTTTCTCTGACTTGGCATGACGCTCACATATGGAATGCTGAACATATTGGTTTGCATTCCCTCTTATACAAGTTCACAGGTGATCCCACTATATTATGTATCTGGTCCATCCTAAGCTCAAGCATTAACTATCCTCTATGTGTTGCTCATTACAAGTTTATATCCCGAAACATCTTGATTTGCATCCCCTTCACTATAAGTTCAGGAGTATTATTTAGTTCACGGCCAATTTGAAGTAATTGCACTTGGCACATGTTGGTTCACATTCCCTCCTCTTTAGCTTTTGCCATCGTAACTTCTATTTTTGGTTTACATTCCCTGCTCTGTAGATGTAGCCATCATAACTTCATCTTGCTCAGTCGTTGTTACAAAATTTATAGCCTGCTACTATGTTGTTCATGCCAATTTTGTACTCCCTGAACATGTTGGTTTGCATGGGACTCGACAGTAGTAAGTCTGCTGTTTCATTTTAACGTAACATGCTCTGTTATATTGGCTGTTGGTATGCGGCATGCACTCTTTGTTTGCTTATTGTGCGCATTACAATGATCTTGTTATAACGACGAAATGATGAGTTCCAAATTCTTTGGCAAACAATATTGTAGTGTCTTTGCCTTTCCATTGTTGCTGTCTTAACTTGTAATGTCTTTGTTTCAGATATAGGTGGTGCATGGACAACTTAAAAGATTGCCGAATGGCTTCATTGAATTGCTTTAGGTTTAATTACACATTCAATTTCTACGGGTTATAATATTTTTGAGAAGCCTTGCGGTGATGTAATATTTAATTAGTTTTTATAGTTCTTCCGCGCATTTTTCTATGGTGCTGCGTAGTAGGAAGTGAGGCTATCAGAACGGAAATCATGCTGCGTAAATATTCTCGATATCTAAATCACAAATTCCCCATCCCTTAACGCCCCAATTAAGCGAAATCACATATGTCTTGCGCAAAATCCTAAAGCGAAATCACATATGTCATAGGCCACAACTAAATGGGCTGGCCCGCTTATAATGGGCCAGCCCGCCCGATTTATCGTGGACCCACTCTACTTAGGCGGCCACTTGCTTGTTGTGGACCCCACTATCAAATGGGACGAGCCCATTAACAGGATTGTGGGACCCACATGTGTTTCTTGAAACCCTTCATCTTGTTGGGCCGGCCCAGTTGCTATATGGTGGACCCCACATACAAGCCCAGAATGACCGTTAACATGAAAGTGGGACCCACTGTGTTTTGGCAAGCCCACTATCTTGTTGGGCGACCCAATTACGTTATGGTGGACCCACAGCTTCTGGCCCCAGGCGACCCTTTGCGAGAATGTGGGACCACCGTGTTCTTGTGACCCACTATCTTATTGGGTCGGCCCACTTGCCTGTCGTGGACCCCACTTGCCTCGATGGGCGTGACCCTTTTACGGAATGTAGGACCCACCTGTATTTTTGGCCAGCCCACTTTCTTGTTGAGCGACCAGTCTACGTTATCGTGGACCCACGTACTAAATGGTAGGCCCTTTAACTGGAAAGAGGGACCCTGTGTTTGGCCGAAGCCCACTAACTTGTTGGTAAGCCCACTTGCTATATGATGGACCCCACATACTAAATGGGCCGGCCCTTTAACGGGAAAGTGCACTACTGGGAAAAGGCTTACCACCGAGCGACACGAAAGGCTTACCGCAGCCGCACAAATCGCCAGTGACCAACCTGGCAAATTAGTAATTAATTACCGCCGGCACCTTGATTCATGGGAGGTAATGTGACAAATTATCCCGGCGCTTTCCTGTTGACGAGGCGGTTCCTCGGCAATGCCCACCATGAGGGGCTTGGGTTTTAGAGAAAGGCGACGACGGAAGTTCCGGGAGCGAGGCGGTACACGACGTACCCAGGTTCACGCCCCCGCGGTGGAGGGTCGCTACGTCCTGCTAGCAATCCACTATATGAATATATGTGTACAGGGGGCCGCCATAGGCGGAGTTGTTGGATCTAGTCTAGTTCTAATCCGCGGGTTGCGGTGTCTAGGCGTGTTGCCTCTAAAATTATGTTTCTGATTGTGTGTCCCTAAGGGGTGCCCCTGCCTGGCTTTATATATCAGCCAAGCTAGGGTTTACAAGAGTCCTAGTAGGATTCATATTGGAGTCTTCTTTCCTTGTAGTCCAAGTTGAGGCGCGTGCAGGTCCAGCTTGTCGAGTCCTCGTGCTGGTCCACCTTCATAGTTTGCACCGGGTATGGCAATGTCGAGTACCCGAAGGGTTATGCCCACGTCAGTAGCCCCCGAGTGTCTGGCCGAAGTGAAGCTTCGGGCAGGGACTAAAGTTGTCTTCGCCGAATGTCTTGATCATCTGTTGAATCTTGTGCTTGATGTAGAGTCGAAGTTGCTTTCTGTCGGGTGCGCGAAGCGCTCCCGATGGGACCCGAGTCTAGGTACGGATGCTTGCAATCCGTGCATAGACTCAAGTTGTACTACTCGAATGTTTTCTTGATGCCGATGTCTTCAACTTTATTCTTCTTTGTTGGCGAGGTTGCCATATTTTTTATCGGGTGCGCGACTAGCGCTCCCCGATGGGAGTAGCCCCCGAGCCTGTAGATAAATATGAAATAGTTATGTATAGGGTGTAAAAAATGCTAAGTCAAACACCGTAAACTTTTTCAAGTTCCGAGAACTTGATGCCGATGACTCTGATGATGCCATAGATAGAGGAGTTGATGATTCAGATGATATCCCAGAGGAGCCGATGATTGAGATGATGGCCCTGAGGAATGATGATTGAGATGATGGCCCGGAAGGAGGCGGGTATTGATTGGGATGATGACGGAGGAGCCGATGATTCGGATGATGGCACGAGACGATGATTTAGATGATGGCCACGAGGAGCCGATGATTTAGATGATGGCCACAAGGAGGCGGAGTAGTTAAGGGTGATGGCGAGGAGGGCGATAATTCATCGGGTGCGCATCCGGCGCTCAGATGGAGTAACCCCGATTTGAACGCGATACTTTGGCATGCAGTGAATGATCGAGCAACCTGATGTTTACAATTTTCTTCAGGTGCCGTTGACACATTGTTGTTTATTTCAAGGGGCAATTCTTAATGCACCTTGAGCATCGTTGATGCCATTGTTTGTAAGTTTTTCGGTAGGTACATATATATGCACTTTTACCGTGTCAATGCCGTTGGCAAATTTTGAAGGAGCAAATCTTAATTGCCCGTTTAAGCGTATGTGTATTCGTTGGTCAGCAAATTGTTTGAGTGATCAGCTCGTGTTGCAGGTCTTGCTAAACCCGTTGTATGTGCAACTTTGCTTTCAACCGATGTATGTTTGACCGTGGGTCGTTTTCGTACGTGTTTCATGATCCTTGCTATCTGCGGCACTCTTTGAGGCATCTATAGCAAAGGAAAAGAGCAAGGTCCCCGTTGCTTCATGATCCTTGCTATTTGCGGCACTCTTTGAGGCATCTATAGCAAAGGAAAAGAGCAAGGTCTTCGTTGCTTCATGATCCTTGCTATTTGCGGCACTCTTTGAGGCATCTATAGCAAAGGAAAAGAGCAAGGTCCCCGTTGCTTCATGATCCTTGCTATTTGCGGCACTCTTTGAGGCATCTATAGCAAAGGAAAAGAGCAAGGTCTTCGTTGCTTCATGATCCTTGCTATTTGCGGCACTCTTTGAGGCATCTATAGCAAAGGAAAAGAGCAAGGTCCCCGTTGTTTCATGATCCTTGCTATCTGCGGCACTCTTTGAGGCATCTATAGCAAAGGAAAAGAGCAAGGTCTTCGTTGTCTTCAAGGGACCGTGAGCCCAGTCGAATCTTCAAGGGACTGTGAGCACAGTCAAATCTTCAAGGGACCGTGAGCACAGTCGAATCTTCAAGGGACCGTGAGCACAGTCGAATCTTCAAGGGACCGTGAGCACAGTCGAATCTTCTTTATGTGATCTTGGTGCAAATATTCCGTTATGCCTAAGAAAATTTATGATATGCTTGACTTGCCACCATTGAAAAATTGTTATTTGGATGTTAATCTTGTTGATAATGCTATAAAGAAACCTTTGGGGAGGATTGATAATGTTCGTATTATGGTTAACAATAACCTTGTCCCCGTTGATTTTGTTGTCTTGGATATTGAATGCAATGCATCTTGCCCCATTATATTGGGAAGACCTTTTCTTCGAACTGTTGGGCCACCATTGATATGAAGGAAGGTAATATTAAATATCAATTTCCTCTCAAAAAAGGTATGGAACACTTCCCTAGAAAGAGAATGAAGTTGCCTTTTGATTCTATTATTAGAACAAATTATGATGTTGATGCTTCATCTCTTGATGTTACTTGATACACACTTTCTGCGCCTAGCTGAAAGGCGTTAAAGAAAAGCGCTTATGGGAGACAACCCATTATTTTACTTCTGCACTTTATTTTATATTTGAGTCTTGGAAGTTGTTTACTACTGTAGCAACCTCTCCTTATCTTTATTTTATTGCATTGTTGTGCCAAGTAAAGTCTTTGATAGTAAAGTCAATACTAGATTTGGATTACTGCAAAGAAACAGATTTCTTGCTGTCACGAATTTCGACCTGCCTCTCTGTAGGTAGCTCAGAAAAATATGCCAATTTACGTGCGTGATCCTCAGATATGTACGCAACTTTCATTCAATTTGGGCATTTTCATTTGAGCAAGTCTGGTGCCCTAATAAAATCCATCTTTACGGACTGTTCTGTTTTGACAGATTCTGCCTTTTATTTCGCATTGCCTCTTTTGCTATGTTGGATGAATTTCTTTGTTCCATTAATGTCCAGTAGCTTTGTGCAATGTCCAGAAGTGTTAAGAATGATTGTGTCACCTCTGAACATGTGAATTTTTATTATGCACTAACCCTCTAATGAGTTGTTTCGAGTTTGGTGTGGAGGAAGTTTTCAAGGGTCAAGAGAGGAGGATGATACAATATGATCAAGAAGAGTGAAAAGTCAAAGCTTGGGGATGCCCCCGTGGTTCATCCCTGCATATTTTAAGAAGACCCAAGCGTCTAAGCTTGGGGATGCCCAAGGCATCCCTTCTTCATCGACAACTTATCAGGTTCCTCTAGTGAAACTATATTTTTATTCCGTCACATCTTATGTGCTTTACTTGGAGCGTCTGTTTGCTTTTGTTTTATTTTTGTTTTTTTTTTTGTTTGAATAAGATCGGATCCTAGCATTCTTTGTGTGGGAGAGAGACACGCTCCACTGTTGCGCATATGAACACATATGTTCTTAGCTTTATCTTTAATGTTCATTGCGAAAGTTGGACTATTTCATTCATTGTTATATGGTTGGAAACGGAAAATGCCGCATGTGGTAAATGGTATAATGTCTTGAATAATGTGATACTTGGCAATTGTTGTGCTCATATAGATCTTGTTTAAGCTCTTGCATCATGTACCTTGTACTCATTAATGAATAACTACATAGAGCTTGTTAAAATTTGGTTTGCATGATTGATCTCTAGAGTCTAGATATTTTCTGGTTGAGGTGTTTGAACAACAAGGAGACAATGTAAAGTCTTATAATAGCTACAATATGTTCATATGTGAGCTTTGCTGCACCTTTTATACTTGAGTTTGCTTCAAACAACCTTGCTAGCCTAGCCTTGTATTGAGAGGAATTCTTCTCGTGCATCCAAATCCTTGAGCCAACTACTATGCCATTTGTGTCCACCATACCTACCTACCACATGGTATTTCTCCGCCATTCCAAAGTACATTACTTGAGTGCTACCTTTAAAATTTCATTCTTTACCTTTACAATATATAGCTCATGGGACAAAATAGCCTTAAAAACTATCGTGGTGAAGAATATGTACTTATGTGTCTTATTTCTTAATAAGTTGCTTGTTGAGCGGTAACCATGTTTCTGGGGACGCCATCAACTCTTTTACCTTTGTTGAATATCATGTGAGTTGCTATGCATGTTCGTCTTGTCTGAAGTAAGGGCGGTTTTCACAAACAAATGGTTTGAGTATGCATATTGTTAGAGAAGAACATTGGGCCGCTAACTAAAGCCATGATTCATGGTGGAAGTTTCAGTGTGGACAGCTAATCCTCAATCTCTTATGAGAATAATAACTGTTTGTTGAATGTATGCATTAAAGAGGAGTCCATTATCTGTTGTCTATGTTGTCCCGGTATGGATGTCTAAGTTGAGAATAATCAAAAGCGAGAAATCCAATGCGAGCTTTCTCCTTAGACCTTTGTACAGGCGGCATAGAGGTACCCCTTTGTGACACTTGGTTGAAACATATGCTATGCAATGATAATCCGTGTTAATCCAAGCTAATTAGGACAAGGTGCGAGCACTATTAGTATACTATGCATGAGGCTTGCAACTTATAAGATGTCTTATACATAACTCATATGCTTTATTACTACCGTTGACAAAATTGTTTCTTGTTTTCAAAATGAAAAGCTCTAGCACAAATATAGTAATCCATGCTTCCCTCTGCGAAGGGCCATTCTTCTACTTTATTGTTGAGTCAGTTTACCTATTCTTTCTATCTTAGAAGCAAACACTTGTGTAAATTGTGTGCATTGATTCTTACATGTTTACCTATTGCACTTGTTATATTACTTTGTGTTGACAATTATCCATGAGATATACATGTTGAAGTTGAAAGCAACCGCTGAAACTTATATCTTCCTTTGTGTTGTTTCAAAGCTTTCTACTAAGAATTTATTGCTTTATGAGTAACTCTTATGCAAGTCTTATTGATGCTTGTCTTGAAAGTATTATTCATGAAAAGTCTTTGCTATATGATTCATTAGTTTACTCATTATCTTCATCATTGCTTCGAATCGCTGCATTCATCTCATATGCTTTACAATAGTATGATCAAGATTATGATAGCATGTCACTTCAGAAATTATCTTTGTTATCGTTTACCTACTCGAGGGCGAGTAGGAACTAAGCTTGGGGATGCTTGATACGTCTCAAACGTATCTATAATTTCTTATGTTCCATGCTACTTTTATGATGATACTCACATGTTTTATACACATTATATGTCATTATTATGCATTTTCCGGCACTAACCTATTGACGAGATGCCGAAGAGCCAGTTGTTGTTTTCTGCTGTTTTTGGTTTCAGAAATCCTATTTTTTTTTTTTTTTAGTTTGAAATCCTAGTAAGGAAATATTCTTGGAATTGGACGAAATCAACGCCCGGGTCCTATTACTCACTACAAGAAAAGTTCTGATAGACAACGTCTCAAAATCGTCCGCTAAGGGGTATTTTTCGTCGCCTATGGGCCTAACCCGACGATATGGGTTCCGTTGTCGAAACTGCGTCAGGCAAAGTCCAACGACGATTTTTTCGGTCCGTCGCGCTTGGGCGCCCTTCCGCCACGGAAAATCGGACCGTTGCGGAAGTGTTTTCGGGAGCCCGTTGACTGCTGACGTCATGCAAACTGACACGTGGCAGACGCCGTTAACTGCCAGTTAACGGCGTTAACCGGCTGAAACCCCGTGGTAGATGGTAGGCCCACACGAGGCCTGCCACGTCTTAAGCGGGCCGGGCCAGATGACATAGTTTGACCGGTCAACTATATAGCTGGGCTGGTCCATTAGTTACGTGGGCCGGGCCTAACCTCTAAGGTTGACTGGTCAAAACTTAAATGGGCCGGCCCATTTAACATGTGGGGTCCACCTTACAGCAACTGGGCCGGCCCAAGAAGCAAGTGGGCCGGGCCAAAAACACAGGTGGGTCCCACTTTCCTGTTAAAGGGCCGGCCCATTTGGTGTGTGGGGTCCACCGTATAGCAAGTGGGCCGGCCCAACAAGCTAGTGGGCCGGGCCAAAAACAGGTGGGTCCCACTTTCCGGTTAAAGGGTCGGCCCATTTCGTTTGTGGGGTCCACCATACGGCAAGTGGGCCGGCCCAACAAGGTAGTGGGCCGGGCCAAAAACACTGGTGGGTCCCACTTTCCTGTTAAAGGGCCGGCCCATTTAGTATGTGGGGTCCACCATATATGAAATGAAATTTGTTGACAAGGTGGGCCGGGCCAAAAACACAGGTGGGTCCCACTTTCCTGGTAAAGGGCGCCCAATTAGTATGTGGGGTCCACCATATGGCAGGTGGCGAGCCCAGCAAGATAGTGGTAGGGCGAAAACGCAGTGGGTCCACTTTCCTCTTAAGGGCGAAGGCCCATTTGGTATGTGGGACCACCATATAGCAAGTGGGCGACCCGACAAGATAGTGGCGGGCCAAAAACACATATGGGTCCCACTTTCTGTTAAAAAGTGACCCAACTAGTATATGGGAGTCCACCATATAGCAAGTGGTAGCCCAACAAATCAGTAGTGGACCAACTGCAGGTGGGTCCCACTTTCCTCTTAAAGGGCCGGCCCATTTATTATGTGGGGTCCACAAAAAAGCAAATGGGCTGGCCCAACTAATTAGTGGGCCGGCCCAGTAGTTGGTGGGGTCCACCTTAAAGCAAGTGGGCCAGCCCAATTAGTGTGTGGGGTCCACCGTAAATCAAATGGGCTGGCCCAAGAAGTAAGTGGGCCAGCCCGTTTAGTTGCTGTTTATATGCCGGCATAATATGCGCTTTAGGATTTTGCGGGCAGGCACATATGTGATTTCGCTTAATTGGGTCGTTTAAGGGATGGGAATTCGTGATTTAGATACTGAGAATATTTACGCAGCATTGATTTCTGTCGGATAGCCTCACTTACCACAAGGACCAAAGAAAAAATGCGCGAAAGAACTATAAAAACTAACTAAATATTACATCAGCTGCAAGGCATTGAAAAAAATATTACAGAACCCAGAGAAATTGAATGGTAATTAAACCTAGCAATACAATGAAGCGATCCGGCAATCTTTTAAGTTGTCCATGCAGCACCTATATCTGAAACAAAGACATTACAAGTTAAGACAACAACAATGGAAAGGCAAAGACACTACAATATTGTTTGGCAAAGAATTTGGAACTCATCATTTCGTCGTTATAACAAGATCATTGTAATGCGCACAATAAGCAAACAAAGAGTGCATGCCGCATACCAACAGCCAATATAACAGAGCATGTTAGAATGAAACAGCAGACTTACTACTGTCGAGTCCCATGCAAACCAACATGTTCAGGGAGTACAAAATTGGCATGAACAACATAGTAGCAGGCTATAAATTTTGTAACAACGACTGAGCAAGATGAAGTTATGATGGCTACATCTACAGAGCAGGGAATGTAAACCAAAAATAGAAGTTACGATGGCAAAAGCTAAAGAGGAGGGAATGTGAACCAACATGTGCCAAGTGCAATTACTTCATTTTGGAAGTGAACTAAATAATACTCCTGAACTTATAGTGAAGGGGATGCAAATCAAGATGTTTCGGGATATAAACTTGTAATGAGCAACACATGGAGGATAGTTAATGCTGGAGCTTAGGATGGACCAGATACAGAATATAGTGGGATCACCTGTGAACTTGTATAAGAGGGAATGCAAACCAATATGTTCAGCTTTCCATATGTGAGCGTCATGCCAAGTCAGAGAAACAAGTCAATAATGCAGCTTTTGAAGAACAAGATGGCACGCAAAATTATTATCTAGTAGTATGACAAGTTTATTTGTACTACAGGCTAGATAGCAGAGTGATAGCATGCCAAACTAAGTCCTTACTTTGTTAGCTTACAATGAACTAGATACAAAACAATGGCATCACCTGTAGTACAGGGAATGCAAGCCAACATGTTCATGGAGTAAAAAATTGGCACAAACAACATAGTAGCAGGCCATAATTTTTGTAACAACGGCTGAGCAAGATAAAGTTATGATGGCTAGATCTACAGAGCAGGGAATGTAAACCAAATATAGAAGTTACGATGCCAAAAGCTATAGAGCAGGGAATGCGAACCAACATGTGCAATTACTTAAAATTGGCCATGAACTAAATAATAGCAGGATGTTACTATAATACCTACAGTATAATTTTTGTAACAACGACTGAGCAAGATAGAAGTTATGATAGCTACATCTACAGAGCAGGGAATGCAAACCAAAATGTTCAATCGCTTAAAGTTAGCAATGAAGTAGAAAATAGCAACGTGTTACGGTCATAGCTAGGAATGAACTAAAAGAGCTTCAGACAAACAAGCATCTGAACCCAGAACATGGCGCTAAAACAAGGGACTTACATTAGGAGAAGCACTCTGTGGGAGTCACAACAGATCTTCCTGGGGTTGATAGATCCGGTGATGAAGTACGCTACATGTGCTACTTGGGGTTGGAGAGACGGCCATTACACTTCATGGTTACTCATCTAATCTGCAAAGACGTAACGGCGCGTCGTTAGCACAAACAGGTTCCCCCAAGATTAAACAAGAACTTGCAGGCAAGCAATAGAAAAGCGACAGTAGAAGAGTTTAGATCATGCACTGCGCCGGTGAAGCAGATCCGGTTCATGCACAGCGGTGTCGGTGAGCAAGATCCGATGCGGTGGACGACGGATCCGGCGAAGCGGCTCCGGTGGGGTGGACGATACCGCAGCTGAAGCGACTGCGGTAGGCTGCTGGATGAGCATATGGTTTCGAGGTTCGGCGGGGATGATCCGGTCCGGTTGATGACGGCGTCGATGAAGCGGCTCCGGCAGGCAGCCGGATGACGAGGATCGCGAGGGCTCGGGTAGGCCAGGGAAGTCCGGCGGGGATGTTCCGGTGCGGTGGTCGTGGAGGTGGGAGAGAGGGACTTGGGAAGTTCCGGTGGGTGGTCTGAGGGAAATGAATTTTTTTTGGGAGGGTTTCCGGGCTAGGGAGGTGGTGATCCAAAAAATGACGGGCAGACCCCCCCACCAACCGACTTTGCTGCCATCTCCACAGGGGTAGAATGGGAATTTGGAAGCGTGTGAAATTTTTGTATTTTGTGGGCGGGAAGTTTTGCCGCTATGAGATTTTGAATTTGGCTACCGTCCTATAATGATAAAAAATTATGAGACCGTACTAGTACCTCTGTTCAAGGCCGAGTGCAAAATCAAATCATCATCACGTTGAAAATTTGTTACCAACTTACCATGATCATGATCTACCTCTGAAAATGGGCGCATCCACTAAAACTTGCAAAGTATAATGATACAAATTTGTGAGACCGTACTAGTACTTATGTTCAAGGTCGAGTGCAACATCAAATCATCATTATATTGAAAATTGTGTTACCATGATCATGATATTTCTCTGAATTTGGCGCATAACCGCTAAATCTCGCAAAGGATAATGATTAAAAAAAAGGTGAGATTGTACTAGTTCTTATGTTCAAGGCCGAGTACAAGATCAAATCATCATCACGTTGAAATTTGTTACAATGATCATGACATATCTCTAAAATTAGTGCATCCGCTAAATCTTGCACGTGGCGCATCTCGGTGCGGAGCAACAAGTCGGTGCTATCAAGGTTGAGGCGTCGGTAGCGTCATCGGGCTCTCATCTCTTGATAGATCTTCTACATGGCGCGGCGCACCACCCGCCGATAAGCAGTCACAAGTGAGACCGAGGTGGAGACGTCCCCGGCATCCTCGAGGCGCGGCCGCCCTTCTACGAGCCAGCGTCGACTCAAGGTATGAATCCATGTGGTGTCTTAGATTTATTGTTCTTCTCTTATGATTATTTTGAGCCGAACATGTGTGCTCTTTCTCTGAATATATTGCTTGAAAAGCTTACCAAGTTACTTAAATTCACTTTGTTCTTAATCTTGCGAGCTAATATTGTTATTTTTAATGAACGGTGGTGTGCGCAAGCAGAGTTATTTGTGGATGTGTTGAGCTGTTAGGCATAAGTCGAAATCCTCATCTAAACGAGGCCTCAGATTAACACATAAAAAAGGTGTTCAATCTCGCCCACAATACCCTCTTCTTTCCTCTCCCTTTATTGGAACTTGTTTTGCAGACAAGGAAAGTGGCACGTGTAATGTGAGTAAAACCCTCTTAGCCAAAATCATCTACGAGCAAGATTTTCTATATTGTAGATGCCCCAATTGACTCTCATCCCCAAAGTAGTTTTTTTATGTCAGTATAGACTTCTTTACTGGATGTATACTATCGTACATGGCATGCATTTGCCTAATGAGCAACATTGTATTGCTATTCTAGCCAACCTGATCGATATGTCAAGCTTCATGCACGAGATGCCATGTTTAATTTACTCCCTCGCTCTGATCCATATTTCTTGATGTGAAATGAATGTGAATCGGAGGGAGTACTTTTCTTAGATAATAATATCATTTCAAAAAAAGTACTACTACATCACAAATGCATCAAAAGAGTACTACATCACAAGACCACCACGGTTGTACTAGTAGAGTTTAATGCTGAACTTCCAAAGGGATTAAGATTACACATATGAACTTTAAACATGACCAGGAGCATGAGGGCCAGCAGCAGGGGCGTTGACGTGGAGCAAGCTAGGCAAGACGTAATTCTGGAGGAAGAGGCCATATGATGCGTACTTGGCCTTGGTTGCAGGGCGGTGTTTCCCCCTATGTACTTAGGCCTACACCCATCGCATGTTGGATCAGGCTGTGGATGTCCTTCTAGAGAAATTTGCCACATAATGGGCAAAATAGCTCCCCGCGCGTATGCAGAAACGAATTTCACCACCCTTCAGCCGCTTGAGAACATAGCGGCTTTTCCGGTCCCTGCGCACCTTGTTGTTGTCCATGTCATCAGAATACTCCTATGAATTATTAAGTACTACATAATCAAGTTTTTATGACAGATCGAATAAATACTCCACTAACATAATCAAACCTTAGAAACCCTAAAATTAAATGTGTAGAACAAGTAAATGGCAGAAGAAATCGTAATAAATCATGAGAAACCCTATGAACAACCATGAACATTAGCCACAACAATTGCAAGTCCACTAAGTATGAACACATAAATTGATTATATGACTACATGGCAGATTAGTCGAAATTAAACTAGAATCTGATCTTACGAATCGTAGAATCAATTACATCTACAAGAACAAGGTAGGATATCAAATCAATCAAGAACCAGGCTCGTGCAAACCATGTGAACAGCAATATGACACAAAGAGGGTTGGGACAGTTTCGGTAAAAGAGAAGTACCTCCTCGTCATCACCCTCAACATCCTCCTGGAACTGAACGTTTGGGCCGAAATCATCGAAGGGGTCGAGGTTCGCGTCCAGCATCGGGCCTAGGAAGACCTCGCCGTGGTGGCCTGCAACGCCGTGCACATCTTCGGCGGGATAAACAACGTTGGTATCCACCTTCTGCTCGACGGCCAGGACGCCCGTTTCGACCGAGGTCGAAGAACCAGACAAGCAGAGGAGACGAGCGGCATGGGTGCCCGGTGAAGCCTCACCCGTCGTGACGGCTAGGATGCCCATTTCGACCGAGGTTGAAGAATCCGACAAGCAGAGGAGACGAGCGGCTTGGGTGCCCGGTGAAGCCTCACCCACCACGAAGGCCACTACCGTAGAGGCATCCTCTGCGTGGGCGGTCGCCTATTGCTCCGCCTCGTATGCAATACCTATCTTCATGCTGTTGTGGTTGGAAACGGGAAAGTCGATGCCTCAGAGGTGCGGTGAGTGGATGGGGGTTTTCACAGTGTGGGGGAGGCAAGTTGGGGGAGTGGAGAGGACGAGCTCGCGAGAGATGATGAGGCCGATTATGTTATAGCCTCCGACCCCCTGTATCCAGTAGTGGACGCGTGAAGTCATGCATGTACTCGACTTTCCACTTTCTGGGAGACGTGTACGAAACTTTTTTTTGGACCATTTAACTTCATCTGGGACTCATGTATACCAATACTTCCAAACGTCATAAGTAATTCAAAATCATTCAGAATAATATGAGACCTTAACATTTTATTTTTTGTGTCAGATATTGTCTATGAAAAATAACATCCTTCAAAAAATAAATCGCCTATGCCAATCCGATCATGCCCGTCTACTCCAACTAGCTTCCTCGAGTAATTTGTCACCTTACATTCTTAAAATGAACCAAAATTTGGCACAGGGGCATCACATGGAAAATGATGTTACCATTCTCTCTTCCCATTTTTGTTTCCATTTTTTTTTTGAATTTTTCAAAATTGTCATGCCCTAACGGAAAAAATGTACTCCTTCTAAGAAGCATGTATCAGAATGGCATTACCAAAACCTAGGGGTGGGGTGGGGGGAGGGGGGCACATGGTGGTGTGATGATACATCACATTTGGACCACACAACACCATTTGGACCAACCAAAAAAAAACACCCTACACAAACCCTGGTCAAAACTAGTTTGACCAATATTACAAAATTTGTACGGAGTACATAATTCAGAAACCGTCAGAAATATACGAAGCATTCACGAGTCCCCAAAGTCAGTGACTTTGAGTCACTTACAACTGTGGTCCACATATCAGTCACCCAAAGTCATGGCAAAGTCAGCTTGGCAAAGTCACCGACAGACAAAGCAAGCAGTGAACAGACAACTCCGTAGCACTGAAAAGACATCTCACAGAAAAGGCTAGTACTACCTTTTCTTCCCGGATAAGCAAAAATAGCTGATCGGTACTGACGAAATGCACCAGGTCCGCAATGTACTCCAGCTATAAGTGAAGCATGCCTACCACTGAAGAGGAAATTCAAGATTCCACCAGATCCCCATATCACTCTTTTGCATAAAACACGGACATATCTTTTGCACAATTCACCACTTGTTGGTCTAATCTATCGCAGCTTCCATCAGTTGGTCATCCAATTAACGATTTAACGGATTAGAAAAATAAGCGGTGGAATTAGAAGTACTAGTAGCGAAATGTGCAAAATATACTGCCCTTCCCGAGGGGGTTTGTCCAGAAGAGGGCCGGATGACAATGTCCCGGGTGCATCCAGAAACGAGAGGGGTAGTTTCTAATACATGTAAGAAATTATTTTACAAAAAGGTAGATATTAAGTAGTACAACTATTAGTACAGTACTACTATTTCGAGGGAAAATGCCATGTCGTGCGACCTCTAATCAATGAGTAGAAGTTGTAGGTGCGCCTAACATGCATTGCTGAAAGCTGGTTCCGCTGGAATTTGAGCTCAGCCGGGGCGGATTCTGCGAAGTTCGCCCGACGTCACTCATGTATCCCACCAAACTGCTCACTTCTTTCAATGTCTCTTCTCTTTCACTGCAGCTCTCCAACATCAGGTGCATCAACTTATCTTGTGCCTTCTGCCTCTCGAGAAGGGCAAGGATGGCGATGTCAGCATATTCAAGGTTCAACTTTTGGAGCTGTACTTTATCCTGAAGAAGGATTTTGTACTCTATATCAGACTTGTCTCTTTCGAGGCACACAGTCTTGAGTATGCTGCTGGCTTTCTCCGCTGATGCTTTCTGCTTAATCAGCTCGTTCTTCAACATGTCGCGCTCATTGCGAAGGCTGCAAATGAGCTCCACAAGAGTTTTCGAATTCTTCTTCTTGGCAGCCAAATCGTCTCGGAGGCGATCACACTCTAAGCTGAGCTCCTCGTTTTTTTCCATCAAGATGGCGACAGTGGTGTCGATAGTCGGCGCCGCTTCCTTCAGGGCGAAATCATCGGTAGCAAGTAAGCGCAAAGGAAGAAGAAGAAGAAGAAGAAGAAGAAGAAGTTGGTGCTACCTCATTTCGCCGGGGTAGGGCCGGGTTGAAATCATCGGACGACGATGATTCCTTGGTCGTGGAAGTTGGTGCAGTAGGGGCGTCGTTGGAACTTCCAACCCTTTAAGATGTATAACCATAGAGACTCTTAAAGAGCTTGAGCCCGGGCAAGAAGAAACGAAAGTACATGGCGAAGGAAACTAACCCGGTGAGCACAGCACGGACGCGTTTCGGCGGCGGCGGCGGCGACGGCGAGCCCACTTGGTTTCTGGAAGCGTCTCTCGAAATTTCGAGCCGGCGTTTTTTCTCCGCGTACTTGACCGCCGACGACCTGAATTTTGAAGACATTGCTGGAGGAGAGAGCGACGAACAAATGTTTGTTAGGTGGAGAGAGGAAGAAAGTGAATGGAACGAGAGAGTTTAGCGTTTTGCCCTTATAGTCATAGTCGCTAACCGTGACGCGGGAAGGTTGGTCGTCGGCGTTTAATGGTCTCCCGCGTGGAAACCGAGGCGGCCACGAGGCAGCGGCTGGCCACGCGGCGTCCAGTCGCCTACGCCGCCGTAAATAAGGGTAGTTGCCTACCACCACCAGGTGACATGCACCTTTTCCATGTCACCGTGTGACATGCGGCCTAAATTCAAATTTAAAACATTGCGAAAAAAATCATGCATCCGGTGACATGCCCATGGCATGCCACCGATGAAGAGTTCCGTGCCATGCACTCTGGCACTCTGCGCCGTCTTGGATCAGAAAATGAGCGAAGAACGAGGACGAGGCACTAGTTCAAATTTAGGATGAAGTTTAAGTTTTATTTTGGTTTAAATTAGATTAGAGGGAGTAGTACTCTTACTTTATTACTCGTACTTGTGTTAATGTAGTAGTATTATTATGGTGGTGTACTTGCGTCCGTGTACTGCTTGTTTCAGCTGTTTTGGTGAAGGAGACATGCATCACCCTTTTTTGGTGATATATCTAGTCGTCATGTAGCCCTCTACCATGTACTATTTTTGCTATGAATATATGTGGTATTGATTGTCAAAAAAAAAACCCCCAAGATCCTGAAAAACTGTTGGTCTATCCCGAGAAACGAGGAGGTTTAAGGAAACGAGGAGTCCAGCGCGTGCGGAAGGAGCTTTAATCGTGCGAGCATGCAGGGGCAAAATGAGGAAACTAGCGATTACTTTCTCTCCTGCCAGTCTTATACCTTAATAAATGGGCAAACTGAGCACGTTGTAGCTAATCCTTTTATTAATTAAACAGCTATATTAGTCAATAAGATTGCCTTATGTTTTTCCTCAGTTTTCGCCAAGCCCTTATTTGTTACCCGCAGAAGGAGCTCAGACGGGAGGATTCCAGTTTAGTTGACCGTTCCGTGCTGACGTGTGGGGCTAGTAGAAAGGGACCGCGTGGGACAGGACGAGACCGCGTTTGGTTGTACGTGAGCAGGAGCTGGGTTCTGTCTCTCTCGGCGCGAATTGGCATTTTTAAGAGCACCTTTTCCCCCTCTGTCTCTTTGTCTTTATTAACCAAAAGTATCAAATCTAGAGAAGCTTGCATTTCTGTCTTTCTTCAATTATTTGTGCCTTTTGGCCCTCGTTGTTTGCCCAATATGGCAGCAAATCTAGTACTCCCTCTGGTCCATATGTATGTAGTTAAATCTAGAAGCAAATCTCCAGGGTAATGTACTCCGTACGACAAATTCGCAGTAATAGTAAATCGAGAAAACAAAGTAGGGCCAACAAAATATACTCCAGTAGAATAGGGATAGATAATAGGGATCCCTCCCTAGATAATAAGCTGCATACACAGCAGCCAACAGGTTCGAGGTTCTTCACAACACCATCATACTAACAACATAACAACAAGGGATCCCTAGCTAACAACAAAATAGAAGCTGCTTTGCAGCAGCAGCAGCACACGTCCAGGACTCCGCCTACCCCATCTGCCTCCACTTGTTGCTCCCCTTGGGAGCCTTGGGCTTGAGCGGAGGCATGCGCCCGGCGGAGATCTCCACCCGCTGGATGCTGCGGAGGTGCATGCCGAGCGCCATGTGCTTGGCGCGGAAGGAGTGGGGGTTCACCGACGCGCCGACCTTGGGGTTGGTGTTGCCGATGTTCTCGGCATGCGTGAGGAGGCAGTTGAAGTCAGTGCGGCCGAGCCTCCTAGTGCAGAAGGGGCACCTGTAGACACCCTTGGCGAAGTAGGAGACGTACTGGCCGACCTGCAGCCTCCGCAGCACCTGGCGAGTCTTGACGTCATGGTGCTCGTCGTCGCTGCCGACGTCGCTGCCAGACAGCTGATCCATATCAAACGGGAACTATTAGTGAATGAGATGCAACGATGACTAACGTGCATGATAACAAAGTAAGGAAAAACAGAGCCAGCCTCAGTTAGAGTGGACACGATTATATGTCTACAGGGATGGTGTTAGCGAACCATAGCTCATGCACAACAGATTTGTACACAGCAATGGTTCGCTGAACCCACTCTGTAAAAATTTGTGCCCAACGATTCATCATAGGCAAAGAAACAGATTCCAGATCTGATTTTGAACAGATTCCAGAATATTTGCAAAATTAAACGGTTGATATCTTTTGATTCCTGCATAAAATAACTGACTGAGATCCCATAAATTAACTGATTGAGATCCCATTATTACTTGCATAAATTAACCGAACGGCCGAACTCCAAATCTTAAACGAAATCAAGAAGGGATCAAAGCAAAATGGAATAAAATCGATCGGCGCAAATATTAACCCAATACTCAACCATGCATCTACAGATCGGCACTAATAGTTACTAGGGAACCAGCAAAAATAGGGTTCAAAAAGGAATGGGGGAACAAAAAAGGGAGCAAACCATAGTTACCTCGTTCCATGGGTCGTCCATGAAGGTGTCGTAGGGGTTCGGAGGCGAGATGTACGGCACCGGCTCATAGGGGTCCCATCCCGGCGGGATACGACCGCCACCGGCGGCGGCGACGGCCTTTGAGGGGACGACGTCGAAGAGGGAGGCGTCGCGCTTGGAGCCGACGGCGTCATGGACGATGGGATTCGCATTCTCCATGTCCATCTCGCCTGCAGAGAGGGAGAGGGTTTTTGCTTTGGAGAAGATGATGGGACGTGAGAGGCGGCGTTGCATGAGCGAGTGAGAGTGACAGAGATAGTGCGAGGAGGCGTCTATAAAGGCGAGGGGTGGTTAATGCGACCCGCGTCCTACGCGTCCACCATTTAACGTCTGCACGTCTTGGGCTTCTGCAACGCGACACGCGTCCACAATTGCACGTCTTCGACTTCTGCACCGCGACTCGCGTCAGTACCCGTCAACAATTGCACGTCTTCCACTTCTGCACCGCAACACGCGTACTCGAGTCTAACCCTGGAAATTTAGATATACTCTCGAGTCTTATACTGTAGCATTTTTTGTGTGCTCGGTTTTCCCCTTGAGTACTAATACTGGCTAGTGCAATATACTCAGTTTTACCTCAAGTGCCTGGTCAACAGAGAGTCAACAAATGGGATTAACTAGTTAAATGAGTCAACAAATGGGATTATCAGTTCGTTTTCACGTGTTAAACTTGTCTAAATATTGGTCAAACCAAGGATTTGACCAAGATTCAAATGGGCAGAAAATAAAAAAAAATCAGAAAAATGAAAAACCAAAGCACATAGTCTTCTTATGTCATATAGTAAGCATTAAAGTTGATAAACAAGGTCTAGACATATTCAAACAAGAAAAATCATGTGTCTACCCCCTAACCCTAAACTCTGTCTTATGTAGTCAAGCATGAAGAGAAGTACTTTTGGGTTTCAAACATGGAAATTTCAAAAACCACCCAAAAGCTTCATTTTAGTGTGACTAAGAAGGATCAAGGCTTACCTTTTCATTTCCATGTTTTAAACTTGTTTAAATCCTGGTCAAATATAGGTTTGACCAAGATTCAAATGGGCATAAAATAAAAATATAGAAAAATGAAAAAACAAAGCACATAGTCTTCTTATGTCATATAGTAAGCATTAAAGTTGATAAACAAGGTCTAGAAACTTGTCTAAATATTGGTCAAACCAAGGATTTGACCAAGATTCAAATGGGCAGAAAATTAAAAAAATCAGAAAAATGAAAAACCAAAGCACATAGTCTTCTTATGTCATATAGTAAGCATTAAAGGTGATAAACAAGGTCTACACATATTCAAACCATACAAATCATGTATCTACATACTCCCTAACCCCTAACTCTGTCTTATGAAGTCAAGCATGAAGAGAAGTGGTTTTGGGTTTCAAACATGGAAATTTCAAAAACCTCCCAAAAACTTCATTTTAGAGTGACTAAGAAGGATACATGCTTCCCTTTTCATTTTCATGTTTTAAACTTGTTTAAATCTTGGTCAAACCTAGGATTTGACCAAGATTCAAATGGGCATTAAAATTTAAAAATCAGAAAAATGAAAAACCAAAGCACATAGTGTTCTTATGTCATATAGTAAGCATTAAAGTTGATAAACAAGGTCTAGACATATTCAAACCAGACAAATCATGTATCTACACCCCCTAACCCTAAACTCTGTCTTATGAAGTCAAGCATGAAGAGAACTGGTTTTGGGTTTCAAACATGGAAATTTCAAAAACCTCCCAAAAAATTCATTTTAGAGTGACTAGGAAGGATACATGCTTCCCTGGTCATTTTCATGTTTTAAACTTGTTTAAATCTTGGTCAAACCTAGGATTTGACCAAGATTCGATGGGCATCAAAATTTAAAAAAATCAGAAAAATGAAAAACCAAAGCACATAGTTTTCTTATGCCATATAGTAAGCATTCAAGTTGATAAACAAGGTCTATACATATTTAAACCATACAAATCATGTATCTATAACCCTAAACCTTAAACTCTGTCTTATGAAGTCTAGCATGAAGAGAAGTCGTTTTGGGTTTCAAACATGGAAATTTCAAGAACATCCCAAAAGCTTCATTTTAGTGTGACTAAGAAGGATCAAGGCTTACCTTTTCATTTTCATGTTTTAAACTTGTTTAAATCCTGGTCAAATATAGGTTTGACCAAGATTCAAATGGGCATAAAATAAAAATATAGAAAAATGAAAAACCAAAGCACATAGTCTTCTTATGTCATATAGTAAGCATTAAAGTTGATAAACAAGGTCTAGTCTTATTCAAACTAGACAAGTCATGTATCTACCCGCTAACCCCTAAACTCTGTCTTATGAAGTCTAGCATGAAGAGAAGTCGTTTTGGGTTCAAACATGGAAATTTCAAGAACATCCCAAAAGCTTCATTTTAGTGTGACTAAGAAGGATCAAGGCTTACCTTTTCATTTTCATGTTTTAAACTTGTTTAAATCCTGGTTAAATCTAGGATTTGACCAAGATTCAAATGGGCATAAAATAAAAAAATGAAAAAATGAAAAACCAAAGCGCACATAGTCTTCTTATATGTCATATAGTAAGCATTAAAGTTGATAAACAAGGTCTAGACTTATTCAAACTAGACAAATCATGTATCTATCCGCAAACCCCTAAACTCTATCTTATGAAGTCAAGCATGAAGAGAAGTGCATGGTTTTGGGTTTCAAACATGGAAATTTCAAAAAACTCCCAAAAAATTCATTTTAGAGTGACTAAGAAGGATACATGCTTCCCTTTTCATTTTCATGTTATATACTTGTTCAAATCTTGGTCAAACCTAGGATTTTACCAAGATTCAAATGTGCATCAAAATTCCAAAAAAATAAAAAAATGAAAAAACAAAGCACATAGTTTTCTTATGTCATATAGTAAGCATTAAAGTTGATAAACAAGGTCTAGACATATTCAAACAAGAAAAATCATGTGTCTACCCCCTAACCCTAAACTCTGTCTTATGTAGTCAAGCATGAAGAGAAGTGCTTTTGGGTTTCAAACATGGAAATTTCAAAAACCACCCAAAAGCTTTATTTTAGAGTGACTAAGAAGGATCCATGCTTATCTTTTCATTTTCATATTTTAAACTTGTTTAAATCATTGTCAAACCTAGGATTTGACCAAGATTCAAATGGGCATAAAATTAAAAAAATCAGAAAATTGAAAAACTAAAGCACATAGTCTTCTTATGTCATATATATAGTAAGCATTTAAAAGATGATAAATAAGGTCAAGACAATTCAAATAATACAAATCATGTATCTACCCCTAACCCTAAACTCTATCTTATGAAGTCAAGCATGAAGAGAAGTGGTTTTTGGTTTCAAACACAAAAATTTCAAAAACCTCCCAAAAGCTTCATTTTAAATAGACTAACTTATTAATTATGAAGGATCCAGGATTGATTACCTTTTCATTGTCATGTTTTAAACTTGTTTAAATCTTGGTCAAACCTGGGATTTGACCAAGATTCGAATGGGCATAAAAATTAAGAAAAAAATCGTAAGAATGAAAAACCAAAGCACATAGCCTTCTTATGTCATATAGTAAGCATTCAAATTGATAATCAAGGTCTAGACATGTTCAAACCAGAAAAATCATGTATCTACCCACTAACCCTAAACTATATTCCCATGAAGTCAAACATGCATGAAGAGAAGTGGTTTTTTTTTTTTGGTTTCAAACATGAAAATTTGAAAACCTCCCAAAAACTTCATTTTAGAGCGACTAATAAGGATCGATTTACACCTTTTCATTTTCATGTTTTTACTTATTTGAATCTTGGTCAAAATCCTAGGTTTGAGCAAGATTTAAACAAGTTTAAAACATGAAAATGGAAAGGTAAGCATGGATCCTTCTTAGAATGGAGTCTAAAAATAGTACAGATATTTATGAAATTTCCATGTTTGAAACCCAAAACCGCAAAAGGCAGTTTTTGGTTAGCGTGAATACATGATTTTCTTGTTTATATTTTTAGACCTTGTTTATCAGCAGACTGACATGACATAGAGAACATATATATGCTTTGGTTTCCATTTTTCATTTTTAAAGTTTTTATGCCCATTTAAATATTAGTCAAATCCTAGGTTTTACCAAGGTTTAATCAAGTTTAAAACATGAAATGAAAAGGTAAGCATGAATCCTTTCTCAGTCACTCTAAAATGGAAGATTACTTGAAATTTTTGTGTGAAACACAAAGCCCGATTCTCTTCATGTGTTTGTGACTTGTAAGACAAAGTTTAAGGGTTGAGGTAGATATGATACATGATATTTCTGGTTTGAATATGTTAGACCTTGTTTATCAACTTGAATACTTACTATATGACATAAGAAGGCTATATATGTGCTTTGGTTTTTATTTTTTTTTTTTTTATTTTATGCCCAGTTGAATCTTGGTCAAATCCTAGGTTTGACCAAAATTTAAACAAGTTTAAATTATGAAAATGAAGGTAAGCATGGATCCTTCTTAGTCCCTCTAAAATGAAGCTTTTGGGAGGTTTGTGAAATTTCCATGTTTGAAACCCAAATCCACTTCTCCTCATACTTAACTTCATAAGACAGAGTTTAGGGTTAGGGGTAGATACATGTTTTTTCTTTTTTGAATATGTCTAGACCTTGTTTATCAACTTGAATGCTTACTATATGACATAAGAATACTATGTGCTTTGGTTTTCTTTCTGATTTTTTTAATTGTTAAACCCATTTGAATCTTGGTCAAATCTAGGTTTGAGCAAGATTTAAACAAATTTAAAACATGAAATGGAAAGATAAGCATGAATCATTCTTAGTCCTCTCTAAAAATCTTTCGATTACGAGGAAAGTCGCAATCAGTAGTTACAAAAGCGACCCACCTTAGGGATGGATAATAAGACTTGGGCAATATAAACGTTGATACTACTTACTTTGTGATACTAAAATATATGTATCTAGACATATTTCAGTTGTAGATACATCCATTTTAACATCAAGTAATATGGATCGGAGGACTAGCTAAAGAACAATGAGAGGCAGTGTTTCTCTCCCCCAGCCTACTTGGCGGAGTGGCCCTCCATCAGGACAGGTGGTGATTCCGCTTCTCTCGTTGGAATTCCTTATCCCCCAGCCTACTCGGCGACGTGCGCTCCTCAGTGACCTGCGCGAGGGCGCCTCGGCGACCTACGCAAAGGTGGCTGGACTCGGAGCGCATCGACTTCCTTCTGCGGTGCCTGGATTGGATCGACCATCCCGCGCGTGTCCTCCACCATATTGTTTTTCTTCAAGATGCTGTTATCCATCATCTTCTTCACCGCATCATGTTGGGTGTTGAGGCTCCCGTTGAGAGCTTGAACGCACCTGTTTGATAGCTCGACGTTTTCTTCGCGAAGAAAGCCGCACTCGATCTTAAGCATCAAATTCTCGCCCTTGAGCTTCTTGATGACAGAGTTCGTTTCCTCACTTGATGGAACCCTCACATCATGCAGCTTGCCCCGGCCGGTGACCTCGTCCTTCAAAGTATCGACATCATCGCGAAAGTTGGAGGCGAGTTCCACGAGAGTTTTAAGCTCATCTCTGAAACACGCCGATGCTTCCTGCATGGCAATATCATCAGTACCGAAACAAAGTGACGAGAGGAAGACGAAAATGTCCAATCAGTGGTAACCTCTAAGCGCAGGAGACAGGGGTTGAAGTCGTCATGAGAAGATGTCAGGGTGCGTCGTGGGGCACTGAGATATGTATAAAAAGGATTAATACGGAATAAAGAGTTGGGACCTCCGGGCCAGGAAGAATCAAGAAACATGGCGATGGAAACCAACCAGGAATCTTCGACCGCACGACTGACGCCGTTCCGAGACGAGCGCGAAGCAGGGCCTTCGTTTTCTGGCGGGCCCTTTCTCGCGGCCAGCATCTGGATAGACCGCCGGCGGGAACTCTCCGCGTCCTTGGTCAACACTAGATGGTGCTTCTTCAAGCGAGATGGTGGCCTTGACTTCGGAGGCATCGCTGGAAGTGGAAGGAGACTGGAAGTGAAGCAAGAAGGGGATGGAAGAAGTACTCCCCCCTATTAAAACCAGACAACCGTCTCCTGCCCTCGCTTCGAGCAACCTGGTCCGCCCATCCTAAATCAACGGCCGAGAGGGGGCTCAAGGGTCAGGACGCGGGAGCAGAAGCAAATGAATCGAGAGCGGTCCGGAGTATCCTGTCCGTCCACCGTAAATCAACGGGACAGAGCGGCTACCTTCTCTTCGAAGGCTCTGGCGCGCAACCCGAGGAATGGACATCTGTCGGCTAGTATAGAATTTTATAGCACGCCATTAATCGAGCTAGCAGTACTGTACTACTGACTACAACTCTGATGGACGTCCAAAGCTCTGAATAGTCAGGGGAAACAATGAATGCGAGCCAGGGTAGTACTACTGTAGTAGTGAAGCAATGGGGATTATCTGGAGCAAGTACGGAGTACCGAGTACAGTACTACAAAAGTGTTGTTCGTTGTTTTCGCAGTTCATTTTAGCGTAACGTCCAGGTTGTTGTCGAACCAGCTGTTAGATTTTGGGTAATTATTGTTAAGTTGCTGCTTCTTAATTAAAATTTATCAAAGTCATGTAGACTAGATCGATTTGTGAGAACATCCCAAAAGCTTCATTCATTTTAGAATGACTAAGAAGGATCCATTCTTACCTTTTCTTTTCATGTTTTAAACTTGTTTAAACCTAGGATTTGACCAAGATTTAAATGGGCATAAAAATTCGGAAAAAATCAACAAATGAAAAACCAAAGCACATATATAGCCTTCTTATATCATATATTAAGCACTCGAGTTGATAAAAACTCTGTCTTATGAAGTCAAACATATGAAGAGAACTGGTTTTGGGTTTCAAACATGGAAATTTCACAAACCTCCCAAAAGCTTCATTCTACAGTGACTAAGAAGGATCCAGGCTTACCTTTTTCATTTTCAATTTCTTAACTTGTTTAAATCTTGGTCAAACCTAGGATTTGACCAAGATTCAAATGGGTATAACAATTCAAAAAAAACGGAAAAAAACCAAAGAACATAGTCTTCTGATGTCATATAGTAAGCATTCAAGTTGATAAACAAGGTCTAGACATATTCAAACCAAACAAATCATGTATCTACCCCCTAACCCTAAACTCTGCCTTATGAAGTCATTTTGGGTTTCAAACATGGAAATTTCAAAAACCTCCCAAAAGCTTCATTTTAGAGTGACTAAGAAGGATCCATGCTTACCTTTTCATTGCCATGTTTTAAACTTGTTTTAACCTTGGTCAAACCTAGGAATTGACCAAGATTCAAATGGGAGTAAAAATTCAGAAAAATTCAAAAAAAATGGAAAACCAAAACACATATATAGCCTTCTTATGTCATATAGTAAGCATTCAAGTTGATAAACAAGGTCTAGACATATTCAAAGCAGAAATATCATGTATCATATCTACCCCTAACCCTAAACTCTGTCTTATGAAGTCAAACATATGAAGAGAACTGGGGTTTTGGGTTTCAAATATAAAATTTTCAAGTACCTTCATTTTAGAGTGAGTAAGGAAGGATTCATGCTTACCGTTTCATTTTCATGTATTAAACTTGTTTAAACCTAGGATTTGACCAAGATTTAAATAGGCATAAAAAATTCGAAAGAAATCAAAAAATGAAAAACCAAAGCACATATATAGCCTTCTTATATCATATAGTAAAAAATTCAAGTTGATAAACAAGGTCTAGACATATTCAAACAAGAAAAATCATGTATCTACACCTAACCATAAACTCTGTCTTAAGTGGTTTTGAGTTTCAAACATGGAAATTTCACAAACCTCCCAAAAGCTTCATTTTACAGTGACTGAGGAGGATCCATGCTTACCTTTTGGCTTAAACGTTTGAAACCAAAAACCACTTCTCTTCATGCATGCTTGACTTCATAACACAGAGTTTAGCTAGGGTTAGGGGGTAGATACATGATTTTCCTGGTTTGAATATGTATAGACCTTGTTTATCAACTTAATTGATTGCTTACTATATGACATAAGAAGACTACGTGCCTTGGTTTTCATTTTTTGTTTTTTTTGAATTTTATGCTCATATATTTGAATCTTGGTCAAATCTTAGGTTTGACTAAGATTGAAACAAGTTTAAAACATGAAAATGAAAAGTGAAGCATGTATCCTTCTTAGTCACTCTAAAATGAAGCTTTTGGGATGTTCTTGAAATTTCCATGTTTGAAACCCAAAACGACTTCTCTTCATATGCTAGACTTCATAAGATCAACAGGGGGTAGATACATGATTTTTCTGGTTTCGTTTATCAACTCGAATGCTTACGATATGACATATATAAGAAGACTATGTGCTTTTGTTTTTCATTTTTCTGATTTTTTTGAATTTTGTGCCCACCCATTTGTATCTTGGTCAAATCCTAGGTTTGATAATGATTTAAACAAGTTTAAAATATGAAAATGCATGGATCCTTCTTAGTCACTCTAAAATGAAGCTTTTGGGAGCAAAACCACTTCTCTTCATATGCTTGAGTTCATAAGACGGAGTTTAGGGGTTAGGGGGTATAGATACATGATTTGTCTAGTTTGAATATGTCTAGACCTTGTTTATCAACTTAATATACATATGACATAAGAAAACTATTTGCTTTGGTTTTCTTTTTTCTGAATTTTTTTCAATTTTGATGCCCATTTGAATCTTGTCAAATCCTAGGTTTGACCAAGATAATTTAAACAAGCTTAAAACATGAATATGAAAAGAGGAGCATGTATCCTTCTTAGTCACTCTAAAATGTAGTTTTTGGGAGTTTTTGAAATTTCCATGTTTGAAACCCAAAACCACTTCTCTTCACATGCTTGACTTCATAAGACAGAGTTAATTAATTTAGGGGTTAATTAGGGGGTATAGATACATGATTTGTGTGGTTTGAATATGTATGGACCTTATTTATCAACAACTTTAATGCTTACTATATGACATAAGAAAACTATTTGCTTGGTTTTTCTTTTTTCAATTTTTTTTTCAATTTTGATGCCCATTTGAATCTTGTCAAATCCTAGGTTTGACCAAGATAATTTAAACAAGTTTAAAAAAACATGAATATGAAAAGGAAAGCATGGATCCTATTCTTAGTCCTCTAAAATGAAGCTTTGGGAGGTTTTAGAAATTTCCATGTTTGAAATCCAAAACCACTTCTCTTCACATGCTTGACTTCATAAGGCAGAGTTTAGGGTTAGGGGTAGAAATACATGATTTTTCAGGTTTAATATGTCTAGACCTTGTTTATCAACTTTAATGCTTACTATATGACATAAAGACTATGTGATTTGGTTTTTCATTTTTATGTTTTAAGTATTTTTACGCCCATTTGAATCTTGGTCAAAATCTTTGGTTTGACGATTTAGATAAGTTTAACACGTAAATGAGTTAACCTTTCCTACCCTTGAATCCACAAAACTTTGTTCTAATGCACTATAATAATCAACCGAGTTTTTACACCAACAAGTCTGTCACTTACGTGTGGTGCCCATGCGTGAGGTCCCACACTTAGAGTGAGCACAAGTCACGATGCAATAGGTCTGCGCAAAAACTCCCAGCCATTTTCTTTGTCAAGAGAAGACGCATCAGGCTGCGTATTGGAAGTCTGTGGGTCCTTCTGGATCCTTCGGTCGTCCCTCTCACAAAAAAAACAAAATCTCTCTCATTCTCGAGCCTCACTCGACTGCTCCTTTCATTACAGCTAGCTAACGCCTCCTGCTCGACAAACCACACTTACAAAGTCAACATCATCACCCGAAAAAGGGGAGACACCATAATTCTCTCCCTTCTTCTCTCCTTCCGAGTGATCCCTCTTCCTCCGAGTTTCACTCGACGGGCAAACACACATGTGCTGCATAGTAATAATAAAAAGGTAAAAAAACGACCTACGAATATATAATTAAATAGGTTAAACTAGGGTTTTACCCAGTACTACAGATCAAGGTTCAAAAAATCCAACTACGGGGTTCGAACAACACGATTCTAATCCAAGAATTTTTTCGACCTAGGTCACCCAAATGGCCTCAAACTATAGGGTTAGCATCTAGTGCAGTATGTGTGAAAATGTATGCACTATGTGTGCTATAACTTGTATGTCTTTCATATTTGAACCAAATTTGAATAAGTTTGAAATATTTGAAAAGGGGCTTTTGGCTTAAACGTTTGAAACCAAAAACCACTTCTCTTCATGCATGCTTGACTTCATAAGACAGAGTTTAGCTAGGGTTAGGGGATAGATGCATGATTTTCCTGGTTTGAATATGTCTAGACCTACTTTATCAACTTAATTGAATTACTATATGACATAATAATACTATGTGCATTGTTTTTTATTTTTTTGATTTTTTTAAAATTGTATGCCCATTTGAATCTTGGTCAAATCCTAGGTTTGAACATGGTTTAAACAAGTTTAAATCATGAATATGAAAAATTAAGCATCTATATATCCTTCTTAGTCACTCCAAAATGTAGCTCTTGGGAGGTTTTTTCGAAATTTCCATGTTTGAAACCAAAACCACTTCTCTTCATGCATGCTTGACTTCATAAGACAGAGTTTAGCTAGGGCGTTAGGGGGTAGATACATGATTTTCCTGGTTTGAATATGTCTAGACCTGGTTTATCAACTTAATTAATTGATTGTTTACTATATGACATAAGAAGACTATGTGCCTTGGTTTTAAATTTTTCTGTTTTTTTGAATTTTACGCCCATATATTTGAATCTTGGACAAATCCTAGGTTTGACCAAGATTTAAACAAGTTTAAACATAAAAATAAAAAGGGAAGCATGTATCCTTCTTAGTCACTCTAAAATGAAGCTTTTTGGATGTTCTTGAAATTTCCATTTTTGAAACCAAAAACGACTTCTCTCTTCATGCTAGACTTCATAAGATCGACAGGGGGCAGATACATGATTTGTCTGGTTTGGATATGTCCAAACCTTGCTTGTTTATCAACTTGAATGCTTACTATATGACATAAGAATGCTTACCATATGTTTGAATTTTAAAAGCATATAGTCTTCTTATGTCATATAGTAAGCATTCAAAAGTTTTTCTTTGAGAGAGTAGCATGCATTCAAAAGTTGATAAATAAGATTTGTACATATTCAAACCAGACAAATCATGTATCTACCCATATGCATATATATATAACCCTATACTTTTGTCTTATGAAGACGTCAAGGATGAAGAGAAGTGGATTTGGGTTTCAAACATGGAAATTTCAAAAACCTCCCAAAACATGTATATATATCTACCCCTAAACCCTAATCTTTGTCTTATGAAGCCAAGCATATGAAGAGAAGTGATTTTGGGTTTCAAACATGGAAATTTCAAAAACCTCCCAAAAGCTTCATTTTAGAGTGACTAAGAAGGATCCATGCTTACCTTTTCATTGCCATGTTTTAAACTTGTTTTAACCTTGGTCAAACCTAGGATTTGACCAAGATTCAAATGGGAGTAAAAATTCAGAAAAATTCAAAAAAAATGAAAAACCAAAGCACATATATATATAGCCTTGATCTTATGTCATATAGTAAGCATTCAAGTTGATAAACAAGGTCGATCTCTAGACATATTCAAAGCAGAAATATCATGTATATATCATATATATCTACCCCTAACCCTAGCTAAACTCTGTCTTATGAAGTCAAACATATGAAGAGAACTGGGGTTTTGGGTTTCAAACATAAAATTTTCAAGTACCTTCATTTTAGAGTGAGTAAGGAAGGATTCATGCTTACCGTTTCATTTTCATGTTTTAAACTTGTTTAAACCTAGGATTTGACCAAGATTTAAATAGGCATAAAAATTCAAAAGAAATCAAAAAATGAAAAACCAAAGCACATATATATAGCCTTCTTATATCATATAGTAAAAAATTCAAGTTGATAAACAAGGTCTAGACATATTCAAACAAGAAAAATCATGTATCTACACCTAACCATAAAGCTTGAAGAAAAGTGGTTTTGAGTTTCAAACATGGAAATTTCTGAAACCTCCCAAAAGCTTCATTTCAGAGTGACTAAGAAGGATCCATGCCGAAATTTCCATGCTTGAAACCAAAAAAACCACTTCTCTTCATGCATGCTTGACTTAACACAGAGTTTAGCTAGGGTTAGGGGATAGATGCATGATGATTTGTCTTATTTGAATATGTATAGACCTTGTTTATCAACTCTAATTGATTGCTTACTATATGACATAACGTGCCTTGGTTTTCATTTTTTGTTTTTTTGAATTTTATGCTCATATATTTGAATCTTGGTCAAATCTTAGGTTTGCTAAGATTGAAACAAGTTTAAAACATGAAAATGAAAAGTGAAGCATGTATCCTTCTTAATCACTCTAAAATGAAGCTTTGGATGTTCTTGAAATTTCCATGTTTGAAACCCAAAGCGACTTCTCTTCATATGCTAGACTTCATAAGATCAGGGGTAGATACATGATTTTTGGTTTGGATATACCTAGACCTTGTTTAACTTGAATGCATACGATATGACTAAGAAGACTACGTGCTTTTGTTTTTCATTGTTTTTTTTGAATTTTGTGCCCACCCATTTGTATCTTGGTCAAATCCTAGGTCTGATAATGATTTAAACAAGATTAAAATATGAAAATGCAAAGGTAAGCATGGATCCTTCTTAGTCACTCTAAAATGAAGCTTTTGGGAGCAAAACCACTTCTCTTCATATGCTTGACTTCATAAGACGGAGTTTAGGGGTTAGGGGGTATAGATACATGATTTGTCTAGTTTGAATATGTCTAGACCTTGTTTATCAACTTTAATGCTTACTATATGACATAAGAAAACTATTTGCTTTGGTTTTCTTTTTTCTGACTTTTTTAATTTTGATGCCCATTTGAATCTTGTCAAATCCTAGGTTTGACCAAGATAATTTAAACAAGCTTAAAACATGAATATGAAAAGAGGAGCATGTATCCTTCTTAGTCACTCTAAAATGTAGTTTTTGGGGGTTTTTTGAAATTTCCATGTTTAAAACCCAAAACCACTTCTCTTCACATGCTTGACTTCAATAAGACAGAGTTAATTAATTTAGGGGTTAATTAGGGGTATAGATACATGATTTGTGTGGTTTGAATATGTATGGACCTTATTTATCAACAACTTTAATGCTTACTATATGACATAAGAAAACTATTTGCTTTGGTTTTTCTTTTTTCAATTTTTTTTTTCAATTTTGATGCCCATTTGAATCTTGTCAAATCCTAGGTTTGACCAAGATAATTTAAACAAGTTTAAAACATGAAAATGAAAAGGGAAGCATGGATCCTTCTTAGTCACTCTAAAATGAAGCTTTTGGGAGGTTTTTGAAATTTCCATGTTTGAAACCCAAAACCACTTCTCTTCATGTTGGACTTCATAAGACAGAGTTTAGGGGTTAGGGGGTAGATACATGATTTGTCTAGGTTGAATATGTCTAGACCTTGTTTATCAACTTTAATGCTTGCTATATGACATAAGAAGACTATGTGATTTGGTTTTTCATTTTCTGTTTTATTTTACGCCCATTTGAATCTTGGTCAAATCCTATGTTTGACCAAGATTTAGATAAGTTTAACACGTAAATGAGTTAACTTGGATTTCCTACCCTTGAATCCATAGGAAACTTTGTTCTAATGCACTATAATAATCAACCGAGTTTTACACCAACAGGTCTGTCACTTACGTGTGGTGCCCATGCGTGAGGTCCCACACTTCCGTGAGCACAAGTCACGTGCAATAGGTACGCAAACTCCCGCCATTTTCTTTGTCAAAGAAGACGCATCGGGATGCGTATTGGAGTATGTGGGTCATGGATCCTTCGGTTGTCCCCTCTCCAAAAAAAAAACAAATCTCTCTCATTCTCGGCCTCGCTCGACTCGCTCGCCTCGCTCGACTCGCTCGCACCTCCTGCTCACTGACAAACCCTGCACAAAAGTCAACATCATCACCCGAAAAAGGGAGACACCATAATTCTCTCCCTTCTTCTCTCCTTCCGAGTGATCCCTCTTCCTCCGTTTCACTCGACGGGCAAACACATGTGCTGCCTAGTAATAATAAAAGGTAGAAAAATCGACCTACGAATATATAATTAAATAGGTTAAACTAGGGTTTTACCCAGTACTACAGATCAAGGTTCAAAAAATCCAACTACGGGGTTCGAACAACACGATTCTAATCCAAGAATTTTTTCGACCTCATCCAAATGGCCTCAAACTATAGGGTTAGCATCTAGTGCAGTATGTGTGAAAATGTATGCACTATGTGTGCTATAACTTGTATGTCTTTCATATTTGAACCAAATTTGAATAAGTTTGAAATATTTGAAAAGGGGCTTTTGGCTTAAACGTTTGAAACCAAAAACCACTTCTCTTCATGCATGCTTGACTTCATAAGACAGAGTTTAGCTAGGGTTAGGGGATAGATGCATGATTTTCCTGGTTTGAATATGTCTAGACCTACTTTATCAACTTAATTGAATGCTTACTATATGACATAATAATACTATGTGCATTGTTTTTTATTTTTTGATTTTTTTAAAATTGTATGCCCATTTGAATCTTGGTCAAATCCTAGGTTTGAACATGGTTTAAACAAGTTTAAATCATGAATATGAAAAATTAAGCATCTATATATCCTTCTTAGTCACTCCAAAATGTAGCTCTTGGGAGGTTTTTTCGAAATTTCCATGTTTGAAACCAAAACCACTTCTCTTCATGCATGCTTGACTTCATAAGACAGAGTTTAGCTAGGGCGTTAGGGGGTAGATACATGATTTTCCTGGTTTGAATATGTCTAGACCTGGTTTATCAACTTAATTAATTGATTGTTTACTATATGACATAAGAAGACTATGTGCCTTGGTTTTAAATTTTTCTGTTTTTTTTGAATTTTACGCCCATATATTTGAATCTTGGACAAATCCTAGGTTTGACCAAGATTTAAACAAGTTTAAACATAAAAATAAAAAGGGAAGCATGTATCCTTCTTAGTCACTCTAAAATGAAGCTTTTTGGATGTTCTTGAAATTTCCATTTTTGAAACCAAAAACGACTTCTCTCTTCATGCTAGACTTCATAAGATCGACAGGGGGCAGATACATGATTTGTCTGGTTTGGATATGTCCAAACCTTGCTTGTTTATCAACTTGAATGCTTACTATATGACATAAGAATGCTTACCATATGTTTGAATTTTAAAAGCATATAGTCTTCTTATGTCATATAGTAAGCATTCAAAAGTTTTTCTTTGAGAGAGTAGCATGCATTCAAAAGTTGATAAATAAGATTTGTACATATTCAAACCAGACAAATCATGTATCTACCCATATGCATATATATATAACCCTATACTTTTGTCTTATGAAGACGTCAAGGATGAAGAGAAGTGGATTTGGGTTTCAAACATGGAAATTTCAAAAACCTCCCAAAACATGTATATATATCTACCCCTAAACCCTAATCTTTGTCTTATGAAGCCAAGCATATGAAGAGAAGTGATTTTGGGTTTCAAACATGGAAACTTCAAAAACCTCCCAAAAGCTTCATTTTAGAGAGACTAAGAATGATCCATATGCTTACCTTTTCATTGCCATGTTTTAAACTTGTTTTAACCTTGGTCAAACCTAGGATTTGACCAAGATTCAAATGGGAGTAAAAATTCAGAAAAATTCAAAAAAATGAAAAACCAAAGCACATATATATATAGCCTTGATCTTATGTCATATAGTAAGCATTCAAGTTGATAAACAAGGTCGATCTCTAGACATATTCAAAGCAGAAATATCATGTATATCTACCCCTAACCCTAGCTAAACTCTGTCTTATGAAGTCAAACATATGAAGAGAACTGGGGTTTTGGGTTTCAAACATAAAATTTTCAAGTACCTTCATTTTAGAGTGAGTAAGGAAGGATTCATGCTTACCGTTTCATTTTCATGTTTTAAACTTGTTTAAACCTAGGATTTGACCAAGATTTAAATAGGCATAAAAAAATCGAAAGAAATCAAAAATTGAAAAACCAAAGCACATATATATAGCCTTCTTATATCATATAGTAAAAAATTCAAGTTGATAAACAAGGTCTAGACATATTCAAACAAGAAAAATCATGTATCTACACACCTAACCATAAACTCTGTCTTAAGTGGTTTTGGGTTTCAAACATGGAAATTTCACAAACCTCCCAAAAGCTTCATTTTACAGTGACTAAGGAGGATCCATGCTTACCTTTTGGCTTAAACGTTTGAAACCAAAAACCACTTCTCTTCATGCATGCTTGACTTCATAACACAGAGTTTAGCTAGGGTTAGGGGGTAGATACATGATTTTCCTGGTTTGAATATGTATAGACCTTGTTTATCAACTTAATTGATTGCTTACTATATGACATAAGAAGACTACGTGCCTTGGTTTTCATTTTTTGTTTTTTTTGAATTTTATGCTCATATATTTGAATCTTGGTCAAATCTTAGGTTTGACTAAGATTGAAACAAGTTTAAAACATGAAAATGAAAAGTGAAGCATGTATCCTTCTTAGTCACTCTAAAATGAAGCTTTTGGGATGTTCTTGAAATTTCCATGTTTGAAACCCAAAACGACTTCTCTTCATATGCTAGACTTCATAAGATCAACAGGGGGTAGATACATGATTTTTATGGTTTGGATATACCTAGACCTTGTTTAACTTGAATGCATACGATATGACATAAGAAGACTACGTGCTTTTGTTTTTCATTATTCTGTTTTTTTTTGAATTTTGTGCCCACCCATTTGTATCTTGGTCAAATCCTAGGTCTGATAATGATTTAAACAAGATTAAAATATGAAAATGCAAAGGTAAGCATGGATCCTTCTTAGTCACTCTAAAATGAAGCTTTTGGGAGCAAAACCACTTCTCTTCATATGCTTGACTTCATAAGACGGAGTTTAGGGGTTAGGGGTATAGATACATGATTTGTCTAGTTTGAATATGTCTAGACCTTGTTTATCAACTTAATTGGCTTACTATATGACATAAGAAAACTATTTGCTTTGGTTTTTCTTTTTTCTGACTTTTTTTCAATTTTGATGCCCATTTGAATCTTGTCAAATCCTAGGTTTGACCAAGATAATTTAAACAAGCTTAAAACATGAATATGAAAAAGAGGAGCATGTATCCTTCTTAGTCACTCTAAAATGTAGTTTTGGAGTTTTTTGAAATTTCCATGTTTAAAACCCAAAACCACTTCTCTTCACATGCTTGACTTCATAAGACAGAGTTAATTAATTTAGGGGTTAATTAGGGGGTATAGATACATGATTTGTGTGGTTTGAATATGTATGGACCTTATTTATCAACAACTTTAATGCTTACTATATGACATAAGAAAACTATTTGCTTGGTTTTTCTTTTTCAATTTTTTTTTCAATTTTGATGCCCATTTGAATCTTGTCAAATCCTAGGTTTGACCAAGATAATTTAAACAAGTTTAAAACATGAATATGAAAAGGGAAGCATGGATCCTTCTTAGTCACTCTAAAATGAAGCTTTGGGAGGTTTTTGAAATTTCCATGTTTGAAACCCAAAACCACTTCTCTTCACATGCTTGACTTCATAAGACAGAGTTTAGGGGTTAGGGGTATAGATACATGATTTGTCTGGTTTAATATGTCTAGACCTTGTTTATCAACTTTAATGCTTACTATATGACATAAGAAGACTATGTGATTTGGTTTTTCATTTTTTTTTTATTTTTCTGCCCATTTGAATCTTGGTCAAATCCTAGGTTTGACCAAGATATAGACAATTTTAACACGTAAATGAGTTAACTTGGATTTCCTACCCTTGAATCCATAGGAAACTTTGTTCTAATGCACTATAATAATCAACCGAGTTTTTACACAACAATGTCACTTACGTGTGGTGCCCATGCGTGAGGTCCCACCTCCAGTGAGCACAAGTCACGTGCAATAGGTGCAAACTCCCAGCCATTTTCTTTGTCAAGAGAAGACGCATCAGGATGCGTATTGGAAGTCTGTGGGTCTTCTGGATCCTTCGGTCGTCCCTCTCAAAAAAAAAAACAAATCTCTCTCATTCTCGGCCTCGCTCGACTCGCTCGCTCGCTCGCTCGCTCGCACCTCCTGCTCACTGACAAACCCTGCACAAAAGTCAACATCATCACCCGAAAAAGGGGAGACACCATAATTCTCTCCCTTCTTCTCTCCTTCCGAGTGATCCCTCTTCCTCCGAGTTTCACTCGACGGGCAAACACACATGTGCTGCCTAGTAATAATAAAAAGGTAGAAAAATCGACCTACGAATATATAATTAAATAGGTTAAACTAGGGTTTTACCCAGTACTACAGATCAAGGTTCAAAAAATCCAACTACGGGGTTCGAACAACACGATTCTAATCCAAGAATTTTTTCGACCTAGGTCACCCAAATGGCCTCAAACTATAGGGTTAGCATCTAGTGCAGTATGTGTGAAAATGTATGCACTATGTGTGCTATAACTTGTATGTCTTTCATATTTGAACCAAATTTGAATAAGTTTGAAATATTTGAAAAGGGGCTTTTGGCTTAAACGTTTGAAACCAAAAACCACTTCTCTTCATGCATGCTTGACTTCATAAGACAGAGTTTAGCTAGGGTTAGGGGATAGATGCATGATTTTCCTGGTTTGAATATGTCTAGACCTACTTTATCAACTTAATTGAATGCTTACTATATGACATAATAATACTATGTGCATTGTTTTTTATTTTTTTGATTTTTTTAAAATTGTATGCCCATTTGAATCTTGGTCAAATCCTAGGTTTGAACATGGTTTAAACAAGTTTAAATCATGAATATGAAAAATTAAGCATCTATATATCCTTCTTAGTCACTCCAAAATGTAGCTCTTGGGAGGTTTTTTCGAAATTTCCATGTTTGAAACCAAAACCACTTCTCTTCATGCATGCTTGACTTCATAAGACAGAGTTTAGCTAGGGCGTTAGGGGGTAGATACATGATTTTCCTGGTTTGAATATGTCTAGACCTGGTTTATCAACTTAATTAATTGATTGTTTACTATATGACATAAGAAGACTATGTGCCTTGGTTTTAAATTTTTCTGTTTTTTTTGAATTTTACGCCCATATATTTGAATCTTGGACAAATCCTAGGTTTGACCAAGATTTAAACAAGTTTAAACATAAAAATAAAAAGGGAAGCATGTATCCTTCTTAGTCACTCTAAAATGAAGCTTTTTGGATGTTCTTGAAATTTCCATTTTTGAAACCAAAAACGACTTCTCTCTTCATGCTAGACTTCATAAGATCGACAGGGGGCAGATACATGATTTGTCTGGTTTGGATATGTCCAAACCTTGCTTGTTTATCAACTTGAATGCTTACTATATGACATAAGAATGCTTACCATATGTTTGAATTTTAAAAGCATATAGTCTTCTTATGTCATATAGTAAGCATTCAAAAGTTTTTCTTTGAGAGAGTAGCATGCATTCAAAAGTTGATAAATAAGATTTGTACATATTCAAACCAGACAAATCATGTATCTACCCATATGCATATATATATAACCCTATACTTTTGTCTTATGAAGACGTCAAGGATGAAGAGAAGTGGATTTGGGTTTCAAACATGGAAATTTCAAAAACCTCCCAAAACATGTATATATCTACCCCTAAACCCTAATCTTTGTCTTATGAAGCCAAGCATATGAAGAGAAGTGATTTTGGGTTTCAAACATGGAAACTTCAAAAACCTCCCAAAAGCTTCATTTTAGAGAGACTAAGAATGATCCATATGCTTACCTTTTCATTGCCATGTTTTAAACTTGTTTTAACCTTGGTCAAACCTAGGATTTGACCAAGATTCAAATGGGAGTAAAAATTCAGAAAAATTCAAAAAAAAATGAAAAACCAAAGCACATATATATATAGCCTTGATCTTATGTCATATAGTAAGCATTCAAGTTGATAAACAAGGTCGATCTCTAGACATATTCAAAGCAGAAATATCATGTATATATCATATATATCTACCCCTAACCCTAGCTAAACTCTGTCTTATGAAGTCAAACATATGAAGAGAACTGGGGTTTTGGGTTTCAAACATAAAATTTTCAAGTACCTTCATTTTAGAGTGAGTAAGGAAGGATTCATGCTTACCGTTTCATTTTCATGTTTTAAACTTGTTTAAACCTAGGATTTGACCAAGATTTAAATAGGCATAAAAAATCGAAAGAAATCAAAAATTGAAAAACCAAAGCACATATATATAATATCATATATAAATATAATTCAAGTTGATAAACAAGGTCTAGACATATTCAAACAAGAAAAATCATGTATCTACACACCTAACCATAAACTCTGTCTTAAGTGGTTTTGGGTTTCAAACATGGAAATTTCACAAACCTCCCAAAAGCATTTTACAGTGACTATATAAGGAGGATCCATGCTTACCTTTTGGCTTAAACGTTTGAAACCAAAAACCACTTCTCTTCATGCATGCTTGACTTCATAATATAAGACAGAGTTTAGCTATAGGGTACGTTAGGGGGTGTAGATACATGATTTCCTGGTTTGAATATGTCTAGACCTTGTTTATCAACTTAATTGATTGCTTACTATATGACATAAGGAGACTACGTGCCTTGGTTTTCATTTTTGGTTTTTTTTTGAATTTTATGCTCATATATTTGAATCTTGGTCAAATCCTAGGTTTGACCAAGATTTAAACAAGTTTAAAACATGAAAATGAAAAGGGAAGCATGTATCCTTCTTAGTCACTCTAAAATGAGCTTTTGGGATGTTCTTGAAATTTCCATGTTTGAAACCCAAACGACTTCTCTTCATGCTAGACTTCATAAGATCAACATGGGGTAGATACATGATTTGTCTGGTTTGGATATACCTAGACCTCGTTTAACTTGAATGCATGCATACGATATGACATAAAAAGACTACATGCTTTTGTTTTTCATTATTCTGATTTTTTTGAATTTTGTGCCCACCCATCTGTATCTTGGTCAAATCCTAGGCTTGATAATGATTTAACAAGATTAAAATATGAAAATGCAAAGGTAAGCATGGATCCTTCTTATTAGTCACTCTAAAATGAAGCTTTTGGGAGCAAAACCACTTCTCTTCATATGCTTGACTTCATAAGACGGAGTTTAGGGGTTAGGGGGTATAGATGCATGCATGATTTGTCTAGTTTGAATATGTCTAGACCTTGTTTATCAACTTAATTGGCTTACTATATGACATAAGAAAACTATTTGCTTTGGTTTTTCTTTTTCCTGATTTTTTTCAATTTTGATGCCCATTTGAATCTTGTCAAATCCTAGGTTTGACTGAGATAATTTAAACAAGCTTAAAACCTGAATATGAAAAGGGAAGCATGTATCCTTCTTTGTCACTCTAAAATGAAGTTTTTGGGAGGTTTTTCAAATTTCCATGTTTGAAACGACCCAAAACCACTTCTCTTCATATGCTTGACTTCATAAGACAGAGTTCAGGGGTTAGGGGGTATAGATACATGATTTGTCTAGTTTGAATATGTCTAGACCTTGTTTATCAACTTAATTAATTGGCTTACTATATGACATAAGAAAACTATTTGCTTTGGTTTTTCTTTTTCCTGATTTTTTCGATGCCCATTTGAATCTTTGTCAAATCCTAGGTTTGACTGAGATAATTTAAACAAGCTTAAAACATGAATATGAAAAGGGAAGCATGCATCCTTCTTAGTCACTCTAAAATGTAGTTTTTGGGAGGTTTTTGAAATTTCCATGTTTGAAACCCAAAACCACATCTCTTCATGCTTGACTTAATTTATAAGACATAGTTTAGGGGTTAGGGGTAGATACATGATTTGTATGGTTTGATATTTCTAGTCCTTGTTTATCAACTTTAATGCTTACTATATGACATAAGATGACTATGTGATTTGGTTTTTCATTTTTCTGTTTTTTATTTTATTTTCTGCCCATTTGAATCTTGGTCAAATCCTAGGTTTGACCAAGATTTAGACAAGTTTAACACGTGAAAACGAATAAGTAAGCCTGGATCCTTCTTAGTCACTCAAAAATGTACCAATCGATAGATGTGTTAACTTTGCTTCATGGAAATAATAATGTCATGTAAATGAGTTAACTTGGATTTCCTACCCTTGAATCCATAGGAAACTTTGTTCTAATGCACTATTATAATCAACCGAGTTTTTACACCAACAGGTCCGTCACTTACGTGTGGTGCCCACGCTTGAGGTCCCACACTTCAGTGAGCACAAGTCACGTGCATAGGTACGCAAACTCCCAGCCATCTTCTTTGTCAAGAGAAGACGCATCGGGATGCGTTTTGGAGAATGGGTCCTTCTGGTTCCTTCGGTTGTCCCTCTCACAACAAAAAAATCTCTCTCATTCTCGGCCTCGCTCGACTCGCTCGCTCGCTCGCTCGCACCTCCTGCTCACTGACAAACCCTGCACAAAAGTCAACATCATCACCCGAAAAGGGGAGACACCATAATTCTCTCCCTTCTTCTCTCCTTCCGAGTGATCCCTCTTCCTCCGAGTTTCACTCGACGGGCAAACACACATGTGCTGCATAGTAATAATAAAAAGGTAGTACTCGTAGAAAAATCGATATACGAATCTGTAATTAAATAGGTTAAACTAGGGTTTTGCCCAGTTCTACAGATCAAGGGTTCAAAAAAATCCAACTACGGGGTTCGAACAACACGATTCTAATCCAAGAATTTTTTCGACCTAGGTCACCCAAATGGCCTCAAACTATAGGGTTAGCATCTAGTGCAGTATGTGTGAAAATGTATGCACTATGTGTGCTATAACTTGTATGTCTTTCAAATTTGAACCAAATTTGAATAAGTTTGAAATATTTGAAAATGGGCTTTTGGCTTAAACGTTGGAAACCAAAACCACTTCTCTTCGTGCATGCTTGACTTCATAAGACAGAGTTTAGCTAGGGTTAGGGGGTAGATGCATGATTTTCCTGGTTTGATTATGTCTAGACCTTGTTTATCAACTTAATTGAATGCTTACTATATGACATAAGAATACTATATGTGCCTTGTTTTTTTATTTTTTTATTTTTTTAAAATTTTATGCCCATTTGAATCTTGGTCAAATCCTAGGTTTGAACATGGTTTAAACAAGTTTAAATCATGAATATGAAAAATTAAGCATCTATATATCCTTCTTAGTCACTCCAAAATGTAGCTCGGTCTTGGGAGGGTTTTCGAAATTTCCATGTTTGAAACCAAAAACCACTTCTCTTCATGCATGCTTGACTTCATAAGACGGAGTTTAGGGTTAGGGGTAGATATATACATTATTTTCTGGTTTGAATATGTCTAGACCTTGTTTATCAACTTGAATGCTTAATTACTATATATATATGACATAAGAATGTTATGTCCTTTGGTTTTTCATTCTTTTGATTTTTTATGAATTTCTATGCCCATTTGAATCTTTTGGTCAAATCCTAGAGGTTTGACCAAGATTTAAACAAGTTTAAAACATGAAAATGAAAAGGGAAGCTTGTATATCCTTCTTAGTCACTCTAAAATGAAGTTTTTGGGAGGTTTTTGAAATTTCCATGTTTGAAACCCAAAACCACTTCTCTTCATGCTAGACTGCTTCATAAGACAATTTAATTAGGGGTTAGGGGGTAGATACACATGATTTGTCTGGTTTGAATAAGTCCAAACACCTTGCTTGTGTATCAACTTGAATGCTTACTATATGACATAAGAATGCTTACCATATATGTTTGAATTTTAAAAGCATATAGTCTTCTTATGTCATATATATAGTAAGCATTCAAAAGTTTTTCTTTGAGAGAGTAGCATGCATTCAAAAGTTGATAAATAAGATTTGGACATATTCAAACCAGACAAATCATGTATCTACACCCCCTAACCCTAAACTCTGTCTTATGAAGTCAAGCATGAAGAGAAGTGCTTTTAGGTTTCAAACATGGAAATTTCACAAACCTCCCAAAAGCTTCATTTTACAGTGACTAAGGAGGATCCATGCTTACCTTTTGGCTTAAACGTTTGAAACCAAAAACCACTTCTCTTCATGCATGCTTGACTTCATAAGACAGAGTTTAGCTAGGGCGTTAGGGGGTAGATACATGATTTTCCTGGTTTGAATATGTCTAGAACTGGTTTATCAACTTAATTAATTGATTGTTTACTATATGACATAAGAAGACTATGTGCCTTGGTTTTAAATTTTTCTGTTTTTTTTGAATTTTATGCCCATATATTTGAATCTTGGTCAAATCCTAGGTTTGACCAAGATTTAAACAAGTTTAAACATAAAAATGAAAAGGGAAGCATGTATCCTTCTTAGTCACTCTAAAATGAAGCTTTTGGGATGTTCTTGAAATTTCCATTTTTGAAACCAAAAACGACTTCTCTCTTCATGCTAGACTTCATAAGATCGACAGGGGGTATAGATACATGATTTGTCTGGTTTGGATATACCTAGACCTCGTTTATCAACTTGAATTCATACGATATGACATATGAAGACTATGTGCTTTAATTTGTTTTCATTTTTCTGATTTTTTTGAATTTTGTGCCCACCCATTTGTATATTGGTCAAATGCTAGGCTTGATAATGATTTAAACAAGTTTAAAATATGAATATGCAAAGTTAAGCATGGATCCTTCTTAGAAACTCTAAAATGAAGTTTTTCGGAGGTTTTTGAAATTTCCATGTTTGCAACCCAAAACAACTTCCTCTTCACATGCTTGACTTCATAAGACAGAGTTTAGGGGTTAGGGGGTATATATAGATACATGATTTGTCTAGTTTGAATATGTCTAGACCTTGTTTATCAACTTTTAATGCTTACTATAAGACATAAGAAAACTATTTCCTTTGTTTTTTCTTTTTTTTTGATTTTTTTCAATATTGATGCCCATTTGAATCTTGTCAAATCCTAGGTTTGACCAAGATAATTTAAACAAGCTTAGAACATGAATATGAAAAGGGAAGCGTGTATCCTTCTTAATTAGTCACACTAAAATGAAGTTTTTGGGAGGTTTTTGATATTTCCATGTTTGAAACCCAAAACCACATCTCTTCATGCTTGACTTAATTTATAAGACATAGTTTAGGGGTTAGGGGTAGATACATGATTTGTATGGTTTGATATTTCTAGACCTTGTTTATTATCAACTTTAATGCTTACTATATGACATAAGATGACTATGTGATTTGGTTTTTCATTTTTCTGTTTTTTATTTTATTTTTCTGCCCATTTGAATCTTGGTCAAATCCTAGGTTTGACCAAGATTTAGACAAGTTTAACACGTGAAAACGAATAAGTAAGCATGTATCCTTCTTAGTCACTAAAAAATGTACCAATCGATAGATGTGTTAACTTTGCTTCATGGAAATAATAATGTCACGTAAATGAGTTAACTTGGATTTCCTACCCTTGAATCCATAGGAAACTTTGTTCTAATGCAGTATAATAATCAATCGATTTTTTTGCACCAACATGTCTGTCACTTACGTGTGGTGCCCACGCGTGAGGTCCCACACTTCAGTGAGCACAAGTCACGTGCAATAGGTACGCAAACTCCCAGCCATCTTCTTTGTCAAGAGAAGACGCATCAGGATGCGTATTGGAAGTCTGTGGGTCCTTCTTAGTCACTCTAAAATGAAGCTTTTGGGAGGTTCTTGAAATTTCCATGTTTGAAACCCAAAACCACTTCTCTTCATGATTTACTTCATAAAACATAGTTTAATTAGAGTTTTAGGGGTAGATATATACATGATTTTTCTGGTTTGAATATATATGTCTCTAGACCTTTGTTTATCAACTTGAATGCTTAATATACATATGACATAAGAAAACTATTTGCTTTGGTTTTCTTTTTTCTGAATTTTTTTCAATTTTGATGCCCATTTGAATCTTGTCAAATCCTAGGTTTGACCAAGATAATTTAAACAAGCTTAAAACATGAATATGAAAAGAGGAGCATGTATCCTTCTTAGTCACTCTAAAATGTAGTTTTTGGGAGTTTTTGAAATTTCCATGTTTGAAACCCAAAACCACTTCTCTTCACATGCTTGACTTCATAAGACAGAGTTAATTAATTTAGGGGTTAATTAGGGGTATAGATACATGATTTGTGTGGTTTGAATATGTATGGACCTTATTTATCAACAACTTTAATGCTTACTATATGACATAAGAAAACTATTTGCTTTGGTTTTTCTTTTTTCAATTTTTTTTCAATTTTGATGCCCATTTGAATCTTGTCAAATCCTAGGTTTGACCAAGATAATTTAAACAAGTTTAAAACATGAATATGAAAAGGGAAGCATGGATCCTTCTTAGTCACTCTAAAATGAAGCTTTTGGGAGGTTTTTGAAATTTCCATGTTTGAAATCCAAAACCACTTCTCTTCATATGCTTGACTTCATAAGACAGAGTTTAGGGGTTAGGGGTATAGATACATGATTTGTCTGGTTTAATATGTCTAGACCTTGTTTATCAACTTTAATGCTTACTATATGACATAAGAAGACTATGTGATTTGGTTTTTCATTTTTCTGTTTTTATTTTTCTGCCCATTTGAATCTTGGTCAAATCCTAGGTTTGACCAAGATATAGACAAGTTTAACACGTAAATGAGTTAACTTGGATTTCCTACCCTTGAATCCATAGGAAACTTTGTTCTAATGCACTATAATAATCAACCGAGTTTTTACACCAACAGGTCTGTCACTTACGTGTGGTGCCCATGCGTGAGGTCCCACACTTCAGTGAGCACAAGTCACGTGCAATAGGTACGCAAACTCCCAGCCATTTTCTTTGTCAAGAGAAGACGCATCAGGATGCGTATTGGAAGTCTGTGGGTCCTTCTGGATCCTTCGGTCGTCCCTCTCACAAAAAAAAACAAATCTCTCTCATTCTCGGCCTCGCTCGACTCGCTCGCACCTCCTGCTCACTGACAAACCCTGCACAAAAGTCAACATCATCACCCGAAAAAGGGGAGACACCATAATTCTCTCCCTTCTTCTCTCCTTCCGAGTGATCCCTCTTCCTCCGAGTTTCACTCGACGGGCAAACACACATGTGCTGCATAGTAATAATAAAAAGGTAAAAAAATCGACCTACGAATATATAATTAAATAGGTTAAACTAGGGTTTTACCCAGTACTACAGATCAAGGTTCAAAAAATCCAACTACGGGGTTCGAACAACACGATTCTAATCCAAGAATTTTTTCGACCTAGGTCACCCAAATGGCCTCAAACTATAGGGTTAGCATCTAGTGCAGTATGTGTGAAAATGTATGCACTATGTGTGCTATAACTTGTATGTCTTTCATATTTGAACCAAATTTGAATAAGTTTGAAATATTTGAAAAGGGGCTTTTGGCTTAAACGTTTGAAACCAAAAACCACTTCTCTTCATGCATGCTTGACTTCATAAGACAGAGTTTAGCTAGGGTTAGGGGATAGATGCATGATTTTCCTGGTTTGAATATGTCATATAGTAAGCATTCAAAAGTTTTTCTTTGAGAGAGTAGCATGCATTCAAAAGTTGATAAATAAGATTTGTACATATTCAAACCAGACAAATCATGTATCTACCCATATGCATATATATATAACCCTATACTTTTGTCTTATGAAGACGTCAAGGATGAAGAGAAGTGGATTTGGGTTTCAAACATGGAAATTTCAAAAACCTCCCAAAACATGTATATATCTACCCCTAAACCCTAATCTTTGTCTTATGAAGCCAAGCATATGAAGAGAAGTGATTTTGGGTTTCAAACATGGAAACTTCAAAAACCTCCCAAAAGCTTCATTTTAGAGAGACTAAGAATGATCCATATGCTTACCTTTTCATTGCCATGTTTTAAACTTGTTTTAACCTTGGTCAAACCTAGGATTTGACCAAGATTCAAATGGGAGTAAAAATTCAGAAAAATTCAAAAAAATGAAAAACCAAAGCACATATATATATATAGCCTTGATCTTATGTCATATAGTAAGCATTCAAGTTGATAAACAAGGTCGATCTCTAGACATATTCAAAGCAGAAATATCATGTATCATATCTACCCCTAACCCTAGCTAAACTCTGTCTTATGAAGTCAAACATATGAAGAGAACTGGGGTTTTGGGTTTCAAACATAAAATTTTCAAGTACCTTCATTTTAGAGTGAGTAAGGAAGGATTCATGCTTACCGTTTCATTTTCATGTTTTAAACTTGTTTAAACCTAGGATTTGACCAAGATTTAAATAGGCATAAAAAAATCGAAAGAAATCAAAAATTGAAAAACCAAAGCACATATATATAGCCTTCTTATATCATATAGTAAAAAATTCAAGTTGATAAACAAGGTCTAGACATATTCAAACAAGAAAAATCATGTATCTACACACCTAACCATAAACTCTGTCTTAAGTGGTTTTGGGTTTCAAACATGGAAATTTCACAAACCTCCCAAAAGCTTCATTTTACAGTGACTATATAAGGAGGATCCATGCTTACCTTTTGGCTTAAACGTTTGAAACCAAAAACCACTTCTCTTCATGCATGCTTGACTTCATAATATAAGACAGAGTTTAGCTAGGGTACGTTAGGGGTGTAGATACATGATTTCCTGGTTTGAATATGTCTAGACCTTGTTTATCAACTTAATTGATTGCTTACTATATGACATAAGACGACTACGTGCCTTGGTTTTCATTTTTAGTTTTTTTGAATTTTATGCTCATATATTTGAATCTTGGTCAAATCCTAAGTTTGACCAAGATTTAAACAAGTTTAAAACATGAAAATGAAAAGGGATTGTATCCTTCTTAGTCACTCTAAAATGAAGCTTTTGAATGTTCTTTAATTTCCATTTTTGAAACCAAAAACGACTTCTCTCTTCATGCTAGACTTCATAAGATCGACAGGGGGTATAGATACATGATTTGTCTGGTTTGGATATACCTAGACCTCATTTATCAACTTGAATTCATACGATATGACATATGAAGACTATGTGCTTTAATTTGTTTTCATTTTTCTGATTTTTTTGAATTTTGTGCCCACCCATTTGTATATTGGTCAAATGCTAGGCTTGATAATGATTTAAACAAGTTTAAAATATGAATATGCAAAGTTAAGCATGGATCCTTCTTAGAAACTCTAAAATGAAGTTTTTCGGAGGTTTTTGAAATTTCCATGTTTGCAACCCAAAACAACTTCCTCTTCACATGCTTGACTTCATAAGACAGAGTTTAGGGGTTAGGGGGTATATATAGATACATGATTTGTCTAGTTTGAATATGTCTAGACCTTGTTTATCAACTTTAATGCTTACTATAAGACATAAGAAAACTATTTCCTTTGTTTTTTTTTTTGATTTTTTTCAATATTGATGCCCATTTGAATCTTGTCAAACCCTAGGTTTGACCAAGATAATTTAAACAAGCTTAGAACATGAATATGAAAAGGGAAGCGTGTATCCTTCTTAGTCACACTAAAATGAAGTTTTTGGGAGGTTTTTGATATTTCCATGTTTGAAACCCAAAACCACATCTCTTCATGCTTGACTTAATTTATAAGACATAGTTTAGGGGTTAAGGGGTAGATACATGATTTGTATGGTTTGATATTTCTAGACCTTGTTTATTATCAACTTTAATGCTTACTATATGACATAAGATGACTATGTGATTTGGTTTTTCATTTTTCTGTTTTTTATTTTATTTTTCTGCCCATTTGAATCTTGGTCAAATCCTAGGTTTGACCAAGATTTAGACAAGTTTAACACGTGAAAACGAATAAGTAAGCATGGATCCTTCTTAGTCACTCAAAAATGTACCAATCGATAGATGTGTTAACTTTGCTTCATGGAAATAATAATGTCACGTAAATGAGTTAACTTGGATTTCCTACCCTTGAATCCATAGGAAACTTTGTTCTAATGCAGTATAATAATCAATCGAGTATTTACACCAACATGTCTGTCACTTACGTGTGGTGCCCACGCGTGAGGTCCCACACTTCAGTGAGCACAAGTCACGTGCAATAGGTACGCAAACTCCCAGCCATCTTCTTTGTCAAGAGAAGACGCATAAGGATGCGTATTGGAAGTCTGTGGGTCCTTCTGGATCCTTCTTAGTCACTCTAAAATGAAGCTTTTGGGAGGTTCTTGAAATTTCCATGTTTGAAACCCAAAACCACTTCTCTTCATGATTTACTTCATAAAACATAGTTTAATTAGAGTTTTAGGGGTAGATATATACATGATTTTTCTGGTTTGAATATATATGTCTCTAGACCTTTGTTTATCAACTTGAATGCTTAATACACATATGACATAAGAATGCTATGTGCTTTGGTATTTCATTCTTTTGATTTTTTTTCTGAATTTTTAGGGCCATTTGAATCTTGGTCAAATCCTTGGTTTGACCAAGATTTAAACAAGTTTAAAACATAAAAATGAAAAGGGAAGTCTGTATCCTTCTTAGTCACTCTAAAATGAAGCTTTTGGGAGGTTTTTAAAATTTCAATGTTTGAAACCCAAAACCACTTCTCTTCACATGCTTGACTTCATAAGACAGAGTTAATTAATTCAGGGGTTAATTACGGGGTATAGATACATGATTTGTGTGGTTTGAATATGTATGGACCTTATTTATCAACAACTTTAATGCTTACTATATGACATAAGAAAACTATTTGCTTTGGTTTTCTTTTTTCAATTTTTTCAATTTTGATGCCCATTTGAATCTTGTCAAATCCTAGGTTTGACCAAGATAATTTAAACAAGTTTAAAACATGAAAATGAAAAGGGAAGCATGGATCCTTCTTAGTCACTCTAAAATGAAGCTTTTGGGAGGTTTTTGAAATTTCCATGTTTGAAACCCAAAACCACTTCTCTTCACATGCTTGACTTCATAAGACAGAGTTTAGGGGTTAGGGGTATAGATACATGATTTGTCTGGTTTAATATGTCTAGACCTTGTTTATCAACTTTAATGCTTACTATATGACATAAGAAGACTATGTGATTTGGTTTTTCATTTTTCTGTTTTTATTTTTCTGCCCATTTGAATCTTGGTCAAATCCTAGGTTTGACCAAGATATAGACAAGTTTAACACGTAAATGAGTTAACTTGGATTTCCTACCCTTGAATCCATAGAAAACTTTGTTCTAATGCACTATTATAATCAACCGAGTTTTTACACCAACAGGTCTGTCACTTACGTGTGGTGCCCACGCTTGAGGTCCCACACTTCAGTGAGCACAAGTCACGTGCAATAGGTACGCAAACTCCCAGCCATTTTCTTTGTCAAGAGAAGACGCATCAGGATGCGTATTGGAAGTCTGTGGGTCCTTCTGGTTCCTTCGGTCGTCCCTCTCACAAAAAAAACAAATCTCTCTCATTCTCGGCCTCGCTCGACTCGCTCGCTCGCTCGCTCGCTCGCACCTCCTGCTCACTGACAAACCCTGCACAAAAGTCAACATCATCACCCGAAAAAGGGGAGACACCATAATTCTCTCCCTTCTTCTCTCCTTCCGAGTGATCCCTCTTCCTCCGAGTTTCACTCGACGGGCAAACACACATGTGCTGCATAGTAATAATAAAAAGGTAGTACTCGTAGAAAAATCGATATACGAATCTGTAATTAAATAGGTTAAACTAGGGTTTTGCCCAGTTCTACAGATCAAGGGTTAAAAAATATCCAACTACGGGGTTCGAACAACACGATTCTAATCCAAGAATTTTTTCGACCTAGGTCACTCAAATGGCCTCAAACTATAGGGTTAGCATCTAGTGCAGTATGTGTGAAAATGTATGCACTATGTGTGCTATAACTTGTATGTCTTTCATATTTGAACCAAATTTGAATAAGTTTGAAATATTTGAAAAGGGGCTTTTGGCTTAAACGTTTGAAACCAAAAACCACTTCTCTTCATGCATGCTTGACTTCATAAGACAGAGTTTAGCTAGGGTTAGGGGATAGATGCATGATTTTCCTGGTTTGAATATGTCTAGACCTTGTTTATCAACTTAATTGAATGCTTACTATATATATGACATAAGAATACTATGTGCCTTGTTTTTTATTTTTTGATTTTTTTAAAATTTTATGCCCATTTTAATCTTGGTCAAATCCTAGGTTTGAACATGGTTTAAACAAGTTTAAATCATGAATATGAAAAATTAAGCATCTATATATCCTTCTTACTCACTCCAAAATGTAGCTCTTGGGAGGGTTTTTCGAAATTTCCATGTTTGAAACCAAAACCACTTCTCTTCATGCATGCTTGACTTCATAAGATAGAGTTTAGGGTTAGGGGTAGATATATACATGATTTTCTGGTTTGAATATGTCTAGACCTTGTTTATCAACTTGAATGCTTACTATATATATATGACATAATAATGTTATGTCCTTTGGTTTTTCATTCTTTTGTTTTTTTTATGAATTTCCATGCCCATTTGAATCTTTTGGTCAAATCCTAGAGGTTTGACCAAGATTTAAACAAGTTTAAAACATGAAAATGAAAAGGGAAGCTTGTATATCCTTCTTAGTCACTCTAAAATGAAGTTTTTGGGAGGTTTTTGAAATTTCCATGTTTGAAACCCAAAACCACTTCTCTTCATGCTAGACTTCATAAGACAATTTAATTAGGGGTTAGGGGTAGATACATGATTTGTCTGGTTTGAATATGTCCAAACCTTGCTTGTTTATCAACTTGAATGCTTACTATATGACATAAGAATGCTTACCATATGTTTGAATTTTAAAAGCATATAGTCTTCTTATGTCATATAGTAAGCATTCAAAAGGTTTTCTTTGAGAGAGTAGCATGCATTCAGAAGTTGATAAATAAGATTTGGACATATTCAAACCAGACAAATCATGTATCTACACCCCCTAACCCTAAACTCTGTCTTATGAAGTCAAGCATGAAGAGAAGTGCTTTTGGGTTTCAAACATGGAAATTTCACAAACCTCCCAAAAGCTTCATTTTACAGTGACTAAGAAGGATCCAGGCTTACCTTTTCATTTTCATGTTTTAAACTTGTTTAACTCTTGGTCAAACCTAGGATTTGACCAAGATTTAAATGGGCATAAAAAATCAGAAAAAACAGAAAATGAAAAACCAAATAACATAGCCTTCTTATGTCATATAGTAAGCATTCAAGTTGATAAACAAGGTCTAGACATTTTCAAACCAGAAAAAGCATGTATCTACCCCTAACCCTAAACTCTGTCTTAAGTCAAGCATGAAGAGAAGTGGTTTTGGGTTTCAAACATGGAAATTTCAAAAACCTCGCGAAAGCTTCATTTTAGAGTGACTAAGAAGGATCCATGCTTACCTATTCATTTTCATGTTTTGAACTTGTTTAAACCTTGATAAAACCCAGGATTTTACCTATTTAATCATAGATTCATAGGTCGATTTTTTACTTTTTTATTTTTACTATGCAGCACATGTGTGTTTGCCCGTCCAGTGAAACTCGGAGGAAGAGGGATCACACGGAAGGAGAAGAAGGGATAGCAGTCACGGGGCCCCTCTTATTATTTATGGTGTATATCTTTTTTCTGGTGATGTTGACTGTTGTGCAGCGTTTGTCAGTGCGCAGGAGGTGCGAGGCTGCGAGCGAGCGAGTCGAGCGAGGCCGAGAATGAGAGAGATGTTTTTTTCTTTTTCTTTTCCGTGAGAGGGACAACAGAAGGATCCAGAGACGACTTCCACTACGCATCCTGGTGCGCGTCTTCTCTTGACAAAGAAGATGGATGGGAGTTTGCGTACCTACTAATCTACTATAGTACTACTACTACACAAGAACCATATACATGTCAAACTTTTCAATCATGACCCACATGCATTTTATGTATATATTCAGAACTTTTAATGCATGCATGAAAACTCAGCAAAATATGTGCATTTTGGGTTGTCGCACATAAATGTGCTTTTACTTGTCTGCCACCAATCCAATTTTCATGTTAGGGGGAAACACGACACACGATGGACATTTCCAATGTTTCACGAATTAATTATCTCAATTTGCATCCATATATATATGCGCCTGGTTACTGAAAGATCGAACCAAAGGTGAACTTGAAACGTTTTAATTTTCATGTTTTAAACTTGTTTAAATCTTGGTCAACCCTTGGATTTGACCAAGATTCATAAAAAATTCAAAAACATAGTCTTCTTATGTCATACAGTCAACATTCAACTTGATAAAACAAGATCTAAACATATTAAAAGAAGAATCATGTATCTACCCCCTAACCCTAAACTCTGTCTTTTGAAGTCAAACATGAAGATACGTGGTTTTGGGTTTACAAAATGGAAATTTCAAAAACCTCCGAAAAGCTTAATTTTGGAGTGACTAAGAAGGATACATGCTTACTTTTTCATTTTCATGTTTTAAACTTGTTTAAAGCTTGGTCAAACCTAGCTAGCTTGGATTTGACCAAGACTCAAGTGCGCATAAAAAATTCGAAAAAACCCCCAAAAATGAAAAACCATAACACATAGTCTTCTTGCGTCACATATATTGTAAGCATTCAAGTGTTGATAAACAATATCTAGACATATCAAACAAGAAAAATCATGTATCTATACCCCTAACCCTAAATTTGTCTTATGAAGTCAAGCATGAAGAGAAGTGGTTTGGGTTTTCAAACATGGAAATTTCGAAAACCGCCCAAAAGCTTCATTTCGGACTGACTAAGAAGGATCCATGCTTACCTTTTCATTTTCATGTTTTAAACTTGTTTAAATTCTTGTTCAAACCTAGGATTTGGCCAAGATTCAAATGGGCATAAAAACAATCGAAAAAATCAAAAATGAAAAACCAAAGCACATAGTCTTCTTATGTCACATAGTAAGCCATTCAACTTGATAACAAGGTCTAGACCTATTCAAACCAGAAAAATCATGTATCTACCCCTAACCCTAAACTCATTTGTCTGATGAAGTCAAGCATGAAGAGAAGTGGTTTTGGGTTTCAAACATAGACATTTCAAAAGCCTCCCAAAAGCTTCATTTTGGAGTGATTGAGAAGGATCCATGCTTAATTTTTCATTTTAATGTTTTAAACTTGTTTAAATCTTGGTTAAACCTATGATTTGACCAAAATTTGATTTGGCATGAAAATTCAAAACAAATCAAATAAATAAAAAACCAATGCACATAGTACATCTTCTTATGTCATATACTAAGCATTCAAGTTGATAAGCCAGGTCTAGACATATTCAAACTAGAAAAATCATGTATCTACCCCTAACCCTAAACTCGATTTGTCTTATGAAGTCAATCATGAAGAGGTGTTTTGGGTTTCAGACATGGAAATTTCAAAAACCTTCCAAAAGCTTCATTTTGAAGTTACTAATTAAGAAGGATCACTACAAGAAAAGTTTGGCAAATTTTCTTGTAGTGGATCCAGGCTTAATTTTTCATCTTCATGTTTTAAATTTTGGTCAAACCTAGGATTTGTCCAAGATACAAATGGGCATAAAAATTCAGGGTAGCATCATACCCCCCTCCTTCCCGCGTAGAAAAAGTGTTAGGCGAGTAGTAGAATGGCATGACCAACAAGTTTCAAGTAAAATTTTGAATATGACCAAAATATACCAATTGATAGATGTGTGTGACCCAAGATTGAGCCATGGTACATTTTGCCAACAAAGTAGCAATTGAGTTGGCTTTCTACCTTAGTAGGCGTGCATTGGAAGGATGCATTATGCCGGCAAAGTTTTCAAACGTTCAAACTTTTCCGGTTTCTCATACAGTATTTGGCTCCTTGAGAAGCATTGATGTGATCATATAAGGTTATCCAAAACTTCGCCTTTCCCGTATTTGCCCGAGCACTCGACACCCCTCGTCCCATGGCGACTCCTCCAGCCATAGCCCCGTGCACCCAGGCTCCACGACTCAGCCTCGGAGGGGTGTGCGCTAAAAGCTCGCAAATGTCTGTGTGCCATTGGTGTGCGATGAAGCAGGCGGCTCTGTGTCTTGCTGTGGCTAGACTCCTGGCGCCCTTTGATCTAGGAGAGGGAGAGGAGGGAGGGGGTCCCATGAAGCGGCGGTGGCCCAGGTATCGGCGGCAGCCCAGGCAGCAGCGGCAAAGTGGGCTGGTCGGAGCATAGGCATGCGCCGGGGGCGAACCTCGCCGGGTGAGGATGCTTCCATTGTGAAGAAGCACTTGCCATCCAGGGCTTCGGGTTCGCCAACAAACTCAGCGCCTCGGTCCATGGCGTTGCCGTCGTGGGGACGTCGGGGGCGGCGGCGACGTGCTGCAGCCCCAGCCTTTAGTGGGGACCAAAGTGCGACCGACCACATCACGGCGTCGGCAGCATTGGGGATGCCGATGGGCATCCACTGCCACACACAGATTTGGGAGGTTCTGGCCGGGCCGAGTTCCAAACTTCCATCATCGGAGCCGAGGGCTTGGTACTTCAAATTCCGAATCAGGCAATCCTTCGACCCCAATCAGCTTCTGCCTGTGGTCCAAATCCGAGATATCTTGGCGGCAGCTATGCTGGTTAAGCTTAGCCGGACAGCGGCAATCGACGATCTGCAAAACCTAGATGCCTTCCGAGGATTTGCAGCAGCCGTCAATGCACTCGTGGAGGCATCGCATGCTGGTAGCAGCGGCGAATGCGGGTATGTTGTTTTACTCCCTTTGTATGCTTTTGTCATAAAAATCAATTTGCTAATTCTCATTCGATTGAAAATCAGACCCATTCACCATCAACTCTCAAACAGTGGACACTAGTAATATGTAGAACTAGAAATTACACAAGATTTCTGTACTGCTAGTACTATTACTTCGACGCTACATGTTGTTTACACGAGGAAATTGCACAAACTACCGCTTATTGCTGCCTTCTTGCTTAAAACACTTTTTAAAACTGTAATTTTTTTCCGCACAAACCACCAACTATCGTTTTCTGTTGCAGGGAATTTCAAATTTAGGATTGAGCTGTTTAAGAGCAAATCAGATGATCGGGGACCACCAACTACTATAGTTTTAATTGCAAATAGAATAGATTTTGCAAAATTATGAAACGCACATAACGTTTGAATTACTACAATTTTTTTGAAGGTTTGATATTTTCATCATTTTTGTGTGAATCTTACACCAAGTAACACAACTTTCAGACGGAATACAAAATATTTTCAAACTTCCTAGATTTGATAGCTCAAATATTTTTAATTACTAGTTTTTCAGTATTTTAAAAAGTCGAAACACTATATTTTGGCTGAATGTTAGAAAATATATTTCATGATTATCCCATATTAGTTAAGAAGTACATAAACTAGTAGTAGTAATAAAGAACAGAGGGAGTTTATGGAGATACATCCATTAAGGGCATGTTAGTGTGTGTTGGTGTATTACTTATGCCTTCTTTGGTTAATACACTTCTCAAGTGATCCCCGCAAACCCTCTATTCTTGCCTAGAATACAAAAACTCCCCATCAAAGTATTAGTGCATTTTTTGGATGAGTATTCGAGAGGATTGGGTGAACACCAAGGATTTGCATAGGGAATTGGTACAATTGAATCCTTGGCTGTTTGATTTGTAGGATTGTTTCCGATAGGAATTTTTCCTAAGGATTTCTTTGCACAGATTCCATAGAAAATTAAACATCTACTCATACCTCTTTTTAAGAATGCTTTACTTTTCCTATGGTGGAATCAAACAAAGTTTGGATTCTATGAATTCCTATAGGATTGGAGTGGACATGACATTGCAATCCTACATTTCCCTATTCCTACATCTTTCGGTAGGCATTTGCCTAGAATAAATAACCATGTGTATTACGGAGTAGCAATAAAATATAGGTTTATTTCTCTAAAGCATCTTGCACTGTACTAGTACATGGCTTAAGAGACAATATTTTTACCATTTTTTTTGCGAGAAGACAATATTATTACCATAGTTACTAAGTACATTTTATTGGATGATGAAGTGATAGCCCTCATCAATGCATTGTGAATTATTAGGGCATGGGTCACACGTGATTTACGAGTACACCGCACGATCGAGAGCCGCCGTCCCTCTTTGCTTTTTACCGATGCGGCGGAGCTCCTCCCCACACCCACGAATAACTGAAAGCCACAACTGCTGGGGAAAAGTCTTGCGCCGAGAAAATCTACAACCGTGGTTGAGTACATGTGTTTCTTAAGATACGAGTGCTCCAATGCATTTTTTCTTTCCTTTTACTAATTTACCTTGAAAATCCTGCACGTCCACTTATTTGTGGACGGAGGGAGTATCACGCCAAGAGGAAGTAGGACAATACTTTTGCCAGCTGTTGGCTCTTCTATTGTTCTTGCTCTAAAGAAACCCCGATTGTGAAAGGCCAAGGCGTACTTCTTTTGGTCACGCAAAATTCAAAATACTGCCATGGACATTGAATTGACATGACAACACATAGCTTGGGATGTCCAAATTTGCACGTTAGACCAGTGACTTGTTCTTCACCTTTTCAGAGGGAACAGTGACTTTTTATTATGGGTCTATACACTTTCCAAGAAACAGGAGGAGATGCTGTAGAGTGTAGAGGAGCGAAGTCAAGCGCCCCGCCCCCACCTGCCCTATTTCTGTTCACCTCCATCGTCTACCTCCGCCCCCGCCCGCACCAATCGACCACCTTCCATAGCACACGCCAGTGCCGCCGCCATGCAGCTTTAGAATCAATTCCACCGCCCAGTTTGAGAGCCTCCGTTCTTCATCTTCCCCGCCACCTGCCGCCATCGAACCCAAATTAAACTCCAATCAGTTGAACCCAAACCTCATAGACCCACCCCCTGCCCTGCGATGGCGGCATCGAACAAGGAAAATGATGACTCTGAACTGTTTCAGAAGGTCTTTTCCGAAGGTCCCCTTGAAGAACTCGTAACAAGATGCGACGTCATCACCGCCGCGAGCCTCGTCGGTTCGTCCAAACTATTTTTCGACTCTGCAAATGATAGTGCAACTCTATCTTTTTCTCTCCCGTTTGGCCTCCCATGTGTTCTTCATTCTCACCCGACGAAGGTAGCACGGGATTGCAAGCTGACGCCGCTGGACAGGTTCTCCTCCGACGCTGTGATGCCAGACGGTACGGGTAAGCAGTGGGTAGGTGCCAATGGAGATTGGGTTGCCATGGTTGACACTGGCTTTCCTGCTTGCAAATGGAAACTTGTCAACGTCTACACTCGCCGTGAAATTCCTCTCCCTGTGCCGTTTGAAACCACCCACATTCCAAATATATACCACCACAACCTTCGTGCTATTATATTTCACAAGATATATATTTGCCAAGTTCCCACAGCTGCTGGGGGGTACAAAAATTTCTCTCTTGTTGCTGTTTTTGACATCAGAGTTGCCCTCCTTTGCGGCGAAGATTCTGGATGGACAGTTCTTACAGAGCCCAAGTCCCACATCTTTTACAATTACAGCGATGCAATTCTCCACAATGGGCTTGTGTTTGCCACAACTCATACTGGCACTGTTCACGCATGGAATCCTCAGCAAGCTGGTAATTTTCCTCCGGACGTAAGTAGTGTATGATGAGCTTCATTATTCATGGCTGTAAAGATAATTTTAATGCACAAACTTATTAATTTTCGAACCTGACTGATCTGACTTGGAGGCTTGGGGCATATTTGCTTCGGATGAAATTTCATTGGTATTTAGACTTTTTATTCGAGATGATTACCATAGAAAAATTTGAGGATTGTATAATTAGGAGTTTTATTCTCAGATTGAATTATGTTGGATTTTGACCTCTACTTGAACTTCTTGAAATGAATCCTTTGGTTTCCCATGTGATGTACTGAAATACACCAATATGCTGTATTATTGAATGGAAATGCCATTATATCATCCCATCTGAATCCTAATGCGTTTTCCCAATTCTTACGTTTTCAGATTTGTGCAAACCAAACATACCCTTCTTAACAGTAATTTCGTTTTCAAGCAGGTCCTCCGCTGATCGTAGAGCCACCGCCCATTGTGTTTGAATGGCGGTGTGCACTTGATGATGCTCTTGGCCATGATCACGAGGTCGATTATGGCATGTGGTGGTTAGCAAGATCTATAGATGGTTCTAGACTTCTTCTGATCCATACACTGGGCATTGCTGATGAAAGGGAATATTCCTGTAAAGTTTGCCATACTGCTTCTGATCGTCGTGTTCATCATGGTCGCACTGTTGGCAACTATGCTTCTGGGTTTGGTTGCCTGGTGTTCACGAAGGACACTAGTAAGTTAAATGAAGGTATTCCATGGGAAAAGATTGATGACCTTGGAGAATATTCTCTTTTCCTTGGAGTGAACTATCCGATTATGCTGCCATTAGGCGGTGCAGATGTTGTCCCAGGATGTCTGACGAGAAGAAATTGTGTGTACACCTTGCCGAATGAAGCATGGCTTCGCAATTCGCAGCTGCCTGAAATATGCCGATTCAGTCTGAATCGTGAAGATTGCGCCGTTGGTTTCCAAACCAACGCCTTGGAGAAAACATGCAAAACAAAAAAAGATAGGTACCTGGTAAAGACACCGCTTTGGTTCATCCCAAACTTCGCCAACGCCCCGGATTGGAACAAGTGTGATGTTTAATTCTGAAACAGGGCCTGCAGCCATTGTAGCTACTGATAGTATGTAATTTCATAGCTAATGAACGAGGCAATTGTGGTCTACTAGTTACAACTGTTTTGTAAAGAGGTGGTCTATAAGTATACCCCTCTCTTCATTGATGCATTTGTGGTCTACTTGATGGTACTCTTAAATATATGGGTGTGGCTCCTCAACACATAATGTGGGAGTATTATTGTGTTAAAGTTGAAGGCTTGATCAACTATAGGTTCACTTCTCTAGTTACATTACTAGGTACTCCGGTTGGCTATGTTGTGATGAAATTGTGTTCTGTTGTTCGGTGAAGACAAAAGTAGAACTATGGTATGCTTATGTTTAAGAGCAAGCGAGGGTTTAGCTTGAGATGTTAAAATTCAGATTTGAACTATTTTTTGATATGGAAATTTGAAATATATATGGTACTGTATATGATTATGTGTAACAACAAGCGACGAAAGGGCTGATGCTCCTATTCCTTGTCGGCGGGAGGACTATGTGTGCGGCGACTTGAGCCAAATTAGAAGGCCATAGCTATGTTGATTGGTCCTTGAAGTTGGAGGGGCTAGGATTTCGGATGAGCGGAGTGGGGGAAGTTGTTGCTCATGGAACATAAGTCCTTAAAATAGTAATGTTAGTATATAGGAGTACAAGGTATATACTTGTACTATTTTAGTACTATAATAAGTATATCGGGTTCATCAAAAAGAATTATCTCGGGTTCACAACCACGTGGGGTCAAGGTGAGGGAAAGTTGGTCAATACCTCTTACCGCTATATCCCCGCCCCAAGTTCTAATGCGCAAGTGCTGTTATTTTTTTTAAGGGAAATAGTGGTTCCTCTCTCCCGGAAACATGCCCCGCATCTCCACCTCCTAGTATCGTAGTACTACTACTGCATCTTCTCCAAAAAAAACCCTCTTCTGTCTCTTTCTCCCGTTCACCCCTCTCTCCCTTGCATTGGATTACCGACTCCAATGAAGCAGAAGCGTAAGATTGAGGAGATTCCTGATTGCTACCACCAGTCCATGGGGTGGGGCAACCTCCACTACCCACTGGTGGAGAACATAGCCGAGCGGGCGGATATCCTCAGCACTGGTCGCCTCGCTCGAGGCATGATCGGCATGCGGCATGCCATCCGCGGAGCGCATAAGGTTCCGTTCGGTTTACCGAGCCTGCTCCACTGCGACCCCGAGACATGGCCAGACGACCGCGACAATACTGTAAGAGTATTTATTTATTTACTCATCTCGTTTCAGCTTGTGTTTTTTCAATCAACTTTTCTTATTGCCAAACATCATGCATGAATTTAGACTCAACATAATCACCTGATTTGGGAGTACTGTAAGGTTTGCTGCCTTCACTATGCACATGTACTCTTCGGAATTGCTTTATTTATCCATTATATCTGTGCTTCAGTTCTGCACAATCCGCTCTTCATTCTGTCGAATACCTTGCATGCATAGACAATTTTGAAACAAATCCTATTTGCAGGGCATTCACGCGTTGCTGATGCCATTAGACAAGCCGACAGTTCCAGCATTTATCCATACCAAGGAGGAACTGGATGGACATGGACCCATGCACTGGGTGGGTTGTAACGGCGACTGGGTGGCATTTGTCCAGCAGGACGGGCACTTGACGATCCGCAACATATACATATCAGATACTATTATACCTCTTCCATCTCTGCAAGATGCAGGAATTTCTTTGGGCCCTACTAGTGAATGGTGGCATGGCAGCCCACCATTCCTGTTCAAATACAAAATAGATAAAAGTTTGGAACTGCTCAAAGTACGGATCGTCAAGAGGCCGTACAAAGATGATCTAGCAGGGCCATGGCATTACGAGGTAATCGTTGTATTTGACGAATTGATTGCTATCCTACAAGCGCCCCTAGAAAAGGAGTGGAATATCCTGAGAAACCCTGAATTCTTTGATAGAAACAGCTATGTCGATGCCATGGGCATTCCTGGATATGGTACAAGTTCACACCTACATCGTGTATACGCAGTTACATATCCGTATGGAGATGTTCTGGTTTGGGAACCATATACCTGTGGTGAGTCTTTGTTTTATGTCTTAACTAGTAAATGGCATGCTGCACATGTTGGACCAATTACGATTCGCAATACTGATGTATAAAAGTTGCGTTCTAAATGTTGTTCAAACTTTCAATACAACTAATAATTTGGTTATACCATCAAAATAAGTGTGAGCATACAGTTTATAAATATGAACAAAAATTTGGAACCTTTCTTAATCACTATCAAGTGGGACGTGTGATATCGGTGTGAGACTGCTCTGATTTTTCTTCATAATGGAAACATGACGGTTCTAGAAACACGTGGACACTGGTGTGGTATTTTTTTCACGCGAATACCTCTAATCCCAACCGTTAGATTTTGGACACCAACAGTTGGAATTGCTGCGACATGTCTTGTTAAAAACTGGTGCCTTATAGTAGTAGAAAATAGAAGATAGAAGAGAAGAGATAATTTTCAGTGTAGTTCCTACTTGCTGCATTGTGGTTGATCTTTGTGCATTGCAGGGACACATGCAGCCCCGCGTCTCATTGACGCCCCTGTCATTGAAGATGAAGAAGCAGAAGTGGCTGCAATTTTCGCTCAAATCGAGGGAGATGCTGTCATGGAAGATGATGAAGCAAATGTGGCTCAAGGCGATGGAGGTGCCGATGAAGATAATGATGCTGATGAAGAAGAATTAGAAGAAGAAGAATTAGAAGAAGACGAATTTGATGATGAAGAATTAGATGATGAAGAATTAGATGATGATGGTGATAATCATAATTATGAAGATGAAGATGTATTTCTTGGATTTTCTGACCAGCGCACTTGGTTCCTGGCACCAATGAGAGCAGAGTCCATTACTGGTGAATCTGATCTCGCGTGGATTCAGGTTAAAGGTTATCGGCCCATCCTCGGTCCTCCAATATTACATATGGGTAACAAGCTGAGGTCTTATCCTTTGGTACGGTGCTACGTTTTCTTGAGATCTGCCCATACCTTGGACCCTGTAGAAGAGGCAAGGTGGGAAAGATTGAACAATTTGAAGGGGCGTTCTTTATTTCTTGGACTCAATCACCCAATTTTCATGCTACCCCCGCCAGTCGACGCAGAGGCTGCAGAACCAGATTTCCAATTGTTCAAACCTGACTGTGTCTTTGCTACCCACAATCGCGCCCGTGATACATGGATACGTCCAAGGCCAAATTGGTGCAGAATGCACGTCAATGGAGGTCCTGCCATAGGCTCAAGATTGCAGTACAAAAAAGAGAAGACTGAACATAGAGCCGAAGCACCCATGTGGTTCGTCCCAACACTTCCACCTGTTTTTCCTTGAGAAATAAGAGACAGATGGTGACCTTATTTTATAGAGAAAACATAGTGTTCGTGAACTTAACCTCATGAACATTCGCTGTTCGGTTTTTGCTGAAATCAAAATTTTGCAGAGATGAAGATCTTTGTTTGAATCCCGTGCTGAACATATTTTTCACAAATTAGCTACCCGTATTGTGATGAATACATGCTGGTTTGTTGTTTGGTGCAGTAGCAGACATGAAGATCTTTGTCCTGAATACCACAATGGACATCTTTTTTTTCTTCAAAAATTAGCTAAGCTCACGCTATTAGGCGCAAATGCCTATTAAGAGATTTGGTGCTCTTGGGCACCATTGCTCCTGCTATTTTAGAAAAAAATAAAAAAAAAATTTATTTGTTCAAAAAATTAGAAAACAAATCATGGAGTAGCTAATGAATTGTCCCATAAACGTGCAAAATTTCAGTTTCAAATAAAAAAAATTCTGGGCTACACAAAAGTAACAAACGTGTGGATCTGGGTATGCATATTTCAAATCTCCAAATTTCAACAGATTGTCTTTTTTGTGTAGTCTACAATATAAAGAATATCATATTAAAATTTTACACGCTTGTAGGTTACTTTATTTATTATGTCTACATTCATTTTCAGATTTTTTTGAAACAAATATGTATGCTATTTGATTTTTTTTAAACAGCAGAGCACTGGTGCCCATTAGCCAAAGACACTTTTCGCAAATGCCTACAATAAAGGAACGGATGGTGACCTTATTTTATAGAGAAACCATAGTGTTTGTGAAGTTAAAGTCATGAACACACGCTGTTCGGTTTTTGGTGAAATCAAAATTTAGCAGAGATGAAGATCTTTGTTTGAATCCCGTGATGAACACATTTTTCCTAAATTAGCTACCAGTATTGTGATGAATACATGCCGGTCTGTTTTTCGGTGGAGTAGCAGACATGCAGGGGATCGAAAGAAACGGCAAAGTAGCCAGAAATCAGGGGTCAAATATAAATTCGAGAAAGGAAACGTTTATTCAACAGTCAGGCTGACATGTGGGACGTATCTTGCAGCCGCAGCCCCAACATTTATCATTCAGAGAGGATGACATGTGGGACCCACGAACCAGTATCGTTCTCGGCGTTTCTCAAAGGGGGCAGGAGATCGAAAGAAAAAGGCAAGTAGCTCGAAATCAGGTGTCTTAAAAATCCAAGAAAGGAAAGGTTTATCGCACAAAGAGGCTGACATATTGTACCCAGTTTGCAGCAGCGTCATCAACGTTTCAAAGGCGGTGGAGTTCGAAAGAAAAAGGCAAATAGCCAGAAATTAGGGGTCAAAAATAAATCCAGCAAAGGAAACTTTTATCGTACAAAGAGGCTGACATGTGGGACCCAGCCAGCAGCGTCCTCAACGTTTCTAAGGTGGCAGGCAATGGAAAAAAGGCAAATAGCCAGAAATTAGGGGTCAAAAATAAATGCAACAATAGAAACTCTTATTGTTCATAGAGGCTGACATGTTGGACCCATGAGCCAGCAGGGCCCTCAACGTTTCAAAGGCGTCACGGGATCAAAAGAAAAGAACCAAGTAGTCATTAATTAGGTGTCAAAAATAAATCCAAGAAAGTAAATGTTTTACTTTTCATAGAGGCTGTCATATGGGACCCATGAGCCAGCAGCGTCCTCAACGTTTCTAAGGCGGCTGGGGATCGAAAAAAAAGCGAAGTAGCCATTAATTAGGGGTCAACTATAAATCCAAGAAAAGAAATGTTTATTGTTCTTAGAGGCTGACATGTGGGAGCTATGCGCCAGCAGCGTCCTCATCGTTTCAAAGGCGGTCGGGGATCCAAAGAAAAAGGCAAATAGCCAGAAATCAGGGGTAAAAAAAATCCAAGAAAAGAAATATTATTGTTCATAGAGGCTGGCATGTGGGACCCATGAGCCAGCAGCGTCCACAATTTCAAAGGCGGCACAGGATCGAAAGAAAAAGGCAAGTGACCAAAAATCAGGGGGTAAAAAATCCAAGAAAAAAACTTTATTGTACATAGAGGATGACATGCGGGTCCCATGAGCCAACAACTTACTCGTCGTTTCAGAGGGCCGAGGCGGCATGAGATCGAAAGAAAAAGGAAAGTGACCAAATATCAGGAGCAAAAAATAATCCATGAAAAGAAACTTTCATTGTACATAGAGGATAACATAGGGTCCCATGTTGTAGCAGCGGTCTGAACGTTTCAAGGACGGCATGAGATCGAAAGAAAAAGGCAAGTGACCAAATATCAGGAGCCAAAAATAATCCAAGAAAAGAAACTTTTATTGTACCTTTGAGAGTCGGCATGAGATTGAAAGAAAAAGGCAAGTGACCAAATATCAGGAGCCAAAAACCTAGAAAAGAAACTTTTATTGTACATAGAGTATGACATGCGGGTCCCATGACGCTGCAGCATCCTCAACGTTTCCAAGGCGGCAGGGGATCAAATGAAAAGGAAATAGCCAAAAAGCAGAGGGTGAAAAAAATCGAAGAAAAGAAACTTTTATTGTTCGTAGTGGATGACATGTGGGACCCATGAGGCAGCAGCATCCTCAACGTTTCCAAGCAGCAGGGGATCGAAAGAAAAAGGAAATAGCCAAAAATCAGAGCGTGAAAAATAATCCAAGAAAAGAAACTTTTATTTTACATAGAGGATGACATGTGGGTCCCATTTTGCAGCAGCGGTCTCAATGTTTCATATGCGGCTTGAGATCAAAAGAAAACGAAAGTAGCCCGAAATTAGGGGGAATAAAACTCCAAGAAAAGAAAGTTTTTTGTACATAGAGGATGACATACGGGTCCCAAGGCGGCAGGGGAACAAAAGAAAAAGGAAATAGCCAAAAATCAGAGGGGTGAAAAAAAATCCAAGAAAAAAGAAAATTTTAGAGTTCATAGTTCATAGAGGATGACATGCGGGTCCCATGAGGCAGCAGCGTCCACAACGTTTCCAAGGCGGCACACAGGAACAAAAGAAAAAGGATGTACCCCTGCTGGGCCTTTTGATCAAAAAATAATCCAAGATAAGGAAGATATAAATTGGGGCTGCCTGGCCATCTGGGCCTTCTAACCTGCTGGACGTCTTTTGACTCGTACAATTTCAGCCCACTCCAAAACAAGAAAGTCCTATGCTTCGCAAAAACAAAACAAAAACAAGGAGATTCATATTAGTTCGTTTATGTAAAAATAAAGATTTAATTTATCCGTTTGCAATAGCTCAGAGCGAAATACACTTTTCTGCGTAAAATAATCAAGATATCACATGTTTCTTGTACGGGGAGGCGACATCGGGACCCATGAGCCAGCAGCGTCGTCAAAGTTTTAAAGGCGGCAGGGGATCGAAAGAAAAAATAAATCAAAAATCAGTGGGTAAAAAAATCGAAGAAAAGAAACATTTATCGTTCTGAGAGGATGACATGCGGGACCCATGTGGCAGCAGCATCCTCAACGTTTCCAAGGCAGCACGGGATCCAAAAAAAGGCAAAATAGCCAGAAATTAGGGGTCAAAATAACTCCAAGAAAAGAAAGGTTTATCGTCCATAGAGTCTGACATGTGGGACCCATTAGCGAGCAGATTCTTCAACGTTCAAAGGCGGCAGGGGATCAAAAGAAAAAGGAAGTAGCCAGAAATTAGGGGTAAAAAATAACTCCAACAATGGAAACTTTTATTGTTCATAGAGGATGACATGCGGGACCCATGAGCCAGCAGCTTCCTCAACGTTTCAAAGGCGGCATGGGATCGAAAGAAAAAGGCAAGTGACCAAATATCAGGAGCCAAAAATAATCCAAGAAAAGTTTTATTGTACATAGAGGATGACATGCGGGTCCCATTTAGCAGCAGCGGTATCACCGTTTGAGATGCGGCAGGAGGTCTCGAAAGAAAAAGGCAAGTGACCAAATATCGAGCCAAAAAAAATCCAAGAAAAGAAAGTTTTATAGTACATAGAGGATGACATGCGGGTCCCATTTAGCATCAGCGGTATCACCGTTTGAGGCGGCGGGGGATCGAAAGAAAAAGGCAAGTGACCAAATATGAGGTGCCAAAAATAATCAAAGAAAAGAAAGTTTCAACGTTTCAAAGGCGATCAAAAGAAAAAGGAAGTAGCCAGAAATTAGGGCAAAAATAACTCCAAGAAAGGAAACTTTTATTGTTCGTAGAGGATGACATGGGGGACCCATGAGCCAGCAACTTACTCAACGTTTCAAAGGTGGCATGAGATCGAAAGAAAAAAACGCAAGTGACCAAATATGAGGTGCCAAAAATAATCAAAGATTTATTGTACATAGAGGATGACATGCGGGTCCCATTTTGCAGCAGCGGTCTCAATGTTTGAAATGCGGCTTGAGATCAAAAGAAAAAGAAAGTAGCTAGAAAGTAGGGGGTCAAAAAAATCCAAGAAAAGAAAGTTGATGGACATAGAGGTTGACATGCGGGTCCCATGTGCAGCAGCTTACTCAACGTTTCAAAGGGGCCAGGGGATCAAAAGTAAAAGGCAAGTGACGAAATATCGAGCCAAAAATCGGAGGGTGAAAAAAAATCCAAGAAAACAAACTTTTATAGCACATAGAGGATGACATGCGGGTCCCATGAGCCAGCAGGTTCCTCAACGTTTCAAACGTGGCATGAGATCGAAAGAAAAAGGCAAGTGACGAAATATCAGGAGCCAAAAATAATTCAAGAAAAGAAACTTGATTGTACATAGAGGATGACATGCGGGTCCCATGTGTAAGCAGCTTACTCAACGTTTCCAAGGCGGCAGGGCATCAAAAGAAAAAAGGAAATAGACAAAAATCAGAGAGTGAAAAAAAACCATAGAAAATAAACTTTTATAGCACATAGAGGATGACATGCGGGTCCCACACAGCAGGTTCCTCAAAGTTTCAAACGTGGCATGAGATCGAAAGAAAAAAAGGCAAGTGACCAAATATCAGGAGCCAAAAATAATCCAAGAAAAGAAAGTTTATTGTACGTAGAGGATGACATGCGGGTCCCATTTTGCAGCAGCGGTATCACCGTTTTGCACGGGATCGAAAGAAAAAGGCAAGTGACCAAATATCGGGAGCCAAAAATAATCCAAGAAAAGAAATTTTATTGTACGTAGAGGATGACATGCGGGTCCCATTTTGCGGCAGCCGGTCTCAACGTTTCAAGGCGCCAGGACAAAAAGAAAAATGGGCCAGAAATCGGTGAAAAATCCAAGAAGAAAGATTTCAATTGGGCTGCATCTGGACATCTGGGCTTTGAACTATCCTGCTGGGCCTTTTGACTCGTACAATTTCAGCCCACTCCAAAGCAGGAAAGTTCCGAATTTTCTAAAAAAACAGGAAAGTCCTATGCTTCGCAAAGACAAAAAAACAAGGAGATTCAACATATAAGTTTGTTTATGTAAAAATAAAGATTTAATTATCCGTTTGAAATAGCTCAGAGCGCAATACATTGTTTATTGTCTGCAAAATAATCAAGATATCATATGTTTCTTGTACGGGGAGGCTGACATCGGGGACCCATGAGCCAACAGCGTCGTCAACGTTTTAAAGGCGGCAGGGGATGGAAAGAAAAAATAAACCAAAAATCTGTTGGTAAAAAATCCAAGAAAAGAAACATTTTCGTTCTGAGAGGATGACATGCGGGACCCATGAGGCAGCAGCATCCTCAGCGTTTATTGTTCATAGAGGTTGACATGTGGGACCCGTGAGCCAGCGGCGTCCTCAACGTTTTAAAGGCTGCAGGTGATCGAAAGAAAAAATAAGCCAAAAATCGTTTGGTCAACAAAATCCAAGAAAATAAACATTTACCGTTCTGAGAGGATGACATGCGGGACCCATGAGGCAGCAGCATCCTCAACGATTCCAAGGCGGCAGGGGAAATATCCAGAAATTAATGAGGGGTTCAAAATAAATCCATCAAAGGAAACTTTTATTGTTCATAGAGGATGACATGTGGGACCGACCTGCCAACAGCGTCCTCATCGTTTCAGAGGGGGCAGGAGATCAAAAGAAAAAGGCAAATAGCCAGAAATTAGGGGTAAAAAATAACTCCAAGAAAGGAAACTTTTATTGTTCGTAGAGGATGACATGCGGGACCCATGAGCCAGCAGCTTACTCAACGTTTCAAAGGCGGCATGAGATCGAAAGAAAAAGGCAAGTGACAAAATATCAGGAGCCAAAGATAATCCAAGAAAAGAAACTTTATTGTACGTAGAGGATGACATGCGGGTCCCATTTAGCGGCAGCGGTCTCAGCGTTTCAAATGCGGCTTGAGATCAAAAGAAAAAGAAAGTTGATTGTACATAGAGGATGACATGCGGGTCCCATGAGTCAGCAGCTTACCATACGTTTCCAAGGCGCAGGGGATCAAAAGAAAAAGGAAATAGCCAAAAATCAGAGGGTGAAAAAAATAAAGAAAATAAACTTTTATAGTACATAGAGGATGACATGCGGGTCACATGAGCAGCATCCTCAACGTTTCAAACGTGGCATGAGATCGAAAGAAAAAGGCAAGTGACCAAATATCGGAGCCAAAAATAATTCAAGAAAAGAAACATGATTTACATAGAGGATGACATGCGGGTCCCATTTAGCAGCAGTATCACATTTGAGAGGCAGCAGGGGATCCAAAGAAAAAGTCAAGTGACCAAATATGAGGTGCCAAAAAAAATCCAAGAAAAGAAAGTTTTATAGTACATAGAGGATGACATGCGGGTCCCATTTCACGGTTTGAGAGGCGGCAGGTGATCGAAAGAAAAAGGTAAGTGACCAAATATGAGGTGCCAAAATAATCCAGGAAAAGAAAGTTTTATAGTACATAGAGGATGACATCGGGTCCCATTAAGCAGTGCGTATCCGTTTGAGAGGCGGCGGTGATCGAAAGAAAAAGTCAAGTGAAAAAATATGAGGTGCCAAAAAAAATCCAGAAAAGAAAGTTTTATAGTACATAGAGGATGACATGCGGGTCCCATTTAGCGACAGTATCAACTGTTTGAGGCAAAATTGATCGAAAGAAAAAGGCAAGTGAAAAAATATCAGGAGCCAAAAATAATTCAAGAAAAGAAAGTTTTATAGTACATAGAGGATGACATACGGGTCCCGTTTAGCAGCAGCGGTATCACCGTTTGAGAGGCGGCGGGGATCGAAAGAAAAGGCAAGTGACCAAATTTGAGGTGCCAAAAATAATCCAAGGAAAGAAAGTTTTATAGTACATAGAGGATGACATGCGGGTCCCATTAGCAGCAGCGGTATCACGTGAGGCAGGGGATCGAAAGAAAAAGGCAAGTGACCAAATTTGAGGTGCCAAAAAAAAGAAAAGAAAGTTTTATAGTACATAGAGGATGACATCGGGTCCCGAGCAGCGAGTATCCATAGTTTGAGGCGGCGGGGATCGAAAGAAAAAGGCAAGTGACCAAATTTGAGGTGCCAAAAAAACTCCAAGAAAAGAAAGTTGATTGCACATAGAGGATGACATGCGGGTTTTGGCAGCGGTCTCAACGTTTCCAAATGGCAAGGGATCAAAAGAAAAAGGAAGTAGCCAGAAATCAGGGGGTCAAAAAAATCCAAGAATAGAAAGAATTTTGGTTCATAGAGGATGACATGCGGGACCCATGATCCTGCATCGTAAACGGCTCGATCGGAGAACGTTGAACGAGATGGCGCGATGTAGAAAAAAAACAATGCCAGAGAGGCTGCCATCTGGGCCCTACATCCCTCGGCGGTGCGGATTTGCGTTGACTCGGCCGGCGAACCCGAGATTTCGAGATGCACCACGTCCCGGGCCACCATACGCCACGTTTTGGCCGCTTTCGTCGGGCTAGGTGGCCTCAAAAACGAGAAAAAAAAAGTTTTGACATGCACCACGGAGGGACCAAAATCGTCGGCCATGGTACACCAGCAACCACGGCGCGACTTCAACTTCGTCGGCCATGGCAACTTTTCTTGTAGTATTTTTGCATGAAGCTTCCGAAGACCGAAGGAGTCACGAAGTGGGGCCACGGGCGCCGCCACGGTAGGGCGGCGCGGCCGGCCTGGGGCCGCGCGGCCACTGCGTGTGGGGCCCCGTGGCGCCCTTTGACCTGCCCTTCCGCCTACTTAAAGCCTCCGTCGTGAAGCCCGGTGCGAGGAGCCACGATACGAAAACCTTCCGAGGCCGCCGCCGCCAATCCCATCTCGGGGGATTCGGGGATCGCCTAGCCCTGCCAGGAGGGGAATCATCTCCGGAGGTCTCTTCATCGCCATGATCGTCCGGATCGATGTGTGAGTAGTTCACCCTGGACTATGGGTCCATAGCAATAGCTAGATGGTCTTCTTCTCATTGTGCTATCATGTTAGATCTGTGTGAGCTGCCTATCATGATCAAGATCATCTATTTGTAATCCTTCATGTTGTGTTTGTTGGGATCCGATGAATATTGAATACTATGTCAAGTTGATTATCAATCTATCATATGTGTTATTTATGTTCTTGCATGCTCTCCGTTGCTAGTAGAGGCTCTGGCCAAGTTGATACTTGTGACTCCAAGAGGGAGTATTTATGCTCGATAGTGGGTTCATGCCTCCATTGAATCTGGGACAGTGACAGAAAGTTCTAAGGTTGTGGATGTGTTGTTGCTACTAGGGATAAAACATCGATGCTTTGTCTAAGGATATTTGTGTTGATTACATTACGCACCATACTTAATGCAATTGTCATTGTTTATAACTTATATTGGAGGGTTCGGATGATAACCTGAAGGTGGACTTTTTAGGCATAGATGCATGCTGGATAGCGGTCTATGTACCTTGTCGTAATGCCCTGATTAAATCTCATAGTACTCATCATGATATATGTATGTGCATTGTTATGCCTTCTTTATTTGTCAATTGCCAAGCGTAATTTGTTCACCCAACATCGCTATCTTATGGGAGAGACACCGCTAGTGAACTATGGACCCCGGTCCTATTCTTTACATCTGAAATACAAGCTACTGCAATTGTTCTTTCTTGTTCTTCGCAAACAAACATCATCATCCACACTATACATCTAATCCTTTGTTACAAGCCGGTGAGATTGACAACCTCTGTTACGTTGGGGCAAAGTTACGTGATTGTGTTGTGCGGGTTCCACGTTGGCGCCGGAATCCCTAGTGCGCCGCACTACACTCCCCGCCATCAACCTTCAACGTGCTTCTTGGCTCCCCTTGGTTCGATAACCTTGGTTTTCTTGCGAGAAAACTTGCTGCTGTGCGCATCACACCTTCCTCTTGGGTTCCCAACGGACGTGTCAACTTCTGCCTTCCTCTCCGTGCCCCGAGGCACCCTCGTTCCAGCCCAGCGTGTGGATATTGCCACAAGCATGGACACCCCAAGACTAAGCACTTCAAGAAGCGAGGACGCGCATGGCACCCCACGCTCCCCGCCTCTCTTTGGTCCTCGTGCTCCCTCTTGGCGTCTCACGCCCGGCTTCCCGAGCGGGACATTGCGGGGCTCCGGTACCTCCTTGCCTCCTGCGCTCTTCTTCGGCACCGTTGCCTCTGGCTTGTACTTCTACACAACTTCTACACGTCAGTACATCTTCGTGGGTTACACGTGGAGCTTCTTTCACATGCCCCCGATTCTTTCTCTCTCTTCTCTTCGACCTCTTTTCTTCATGTTAATGTTCTTCTGCCAATGGCACTTCTCTTCATTTGCTAGTCATGGCACTCTTTCTACTTCCTCCTTTTCCGTTCCTGATGTTTCTCATGTTCCCCGTCTTACCATGAACTTGTTTTCCGCTGCTCAACTCACTGATTCTGGTTGTCGGGTCATTCTTGATGTTGATTCTTGTTCTGTTCAGGACACTCACACTCGGGCCCTGGTTGGGGCTGGCCCTCGGTGCCGTGACTCCCAGGGACTTTGGGAGCTTGGCGGCTTCATGTTCATTCTTCTACCACTTCACCCACCCTGTGCTTGCTGCTTCCTGTCACCGGCTCTTTCAGCAGTGGCATCATCGTCTTGGTCATCTTTGTGGTTCTCGCTTGTCGTCTTTACTTCATCGAGGTCTTCTGGGGCTGTCTCAGGAGATGTCTCGTTAGGGTTGTCAGGGTTGTATGTTGGGCAAACATACTCGCTTATATCAACTAGAGCTAAGCTGATATCACAAGATATATGTAGCACAAGTGATAGCAAGATATATGTACTTCAAGCACGATGGCTATCACAAGGAAAGTAAGCTCGGGTATAGAAATAACCGAGGCACGCGGAGACGAGGATGTATTCCCGTGTTCCCTTCCTTTGCAAGAAGGTACGTCACGTTTGGAGGGGTGGAGGTCCCACGAAGGATTCCCCAACGCCACGAAGGCTCACCCTATTCTCCGAGCCAAACCCACGAAGGATAATGGCCCTTTCCTTATGGTTAGCTTTTCCTCCACTCCGGAGATGGCAAGCTCCAAAACCACTTCACAAGCTCCACGAAGGAGAAGCCCGGGCCTCTTCACAATCTTCCTTGAAGAGATCACCGGAGCACCAACCGCCAAGCCAACTAGGAGGTCTCCCTCCAAGAGTAACAAGCTCACGGTCTCTCACTCGAACTAATCGTGGTGGAGAGCTCAACACTATGCAATGATGCAAAGCAAGAACACTAGAGGTGTTCAAATCCTTCACACTCAAATCCCACCAAAGCAACAAATGCTAGGATGAGATTAGAGAGGAAGAACAAAGAGGAAATCAACAAATGACTCCAAGATCTAGATCCAAAGGGTTCCCCTCACTTAGAGGAGAAATGGATTGGTGGAAGTGTAGATCTAGATCTCCTCTCTTAGATCCCTCAAGAATGAGCAAGAATCATGGGGGGAATCAAGAGATAGGGCAAGTTCTTCAAAGTCAACAATGGAGGAGAGAGTGAAGAACTTAGTGAGCCTAAGGTGGAAAAAGGCCTATTTATAGCCCAAGCCAAAATCAAGCTGTTGGGGAAGTGTCCAACTCGGCAAACCGAGGAGCCGGTCCACCGGGCTGGCCGGAGCCATCCCGGACGCGCCGGAGCGTGACAGCAGCGGATCGGCCTCTGAACATGTCCCAGTTGTCTGAGCGAGTCGATCGGCGCAGGAGAGCGATCCACGCCCGGTCGAGCAGGCGAGGCGGACCGGCCGTCCAAACCGGACCTCGGCGGGACCTGACCAGGCGGCGGAAACCTTACTAGATAGTGCCGGTTGGCAGGTCCGAGAGGCCGGTTTGCTAGGGCTAGCGGTGCCACGGCGGTCCAGCTAGGACCCTTGAAGACTGTTCTTTTCCTTTTAAACATAAAATGCTCCCGAACTCCGATTGACATTGAACCAATTTTGTTGGAAAGATAACGACAAATATAACCCCAACAAAAGCTGAAATATGGAGACTCTCCTGGGATATTTTTAGAGATTCTAGAGAGGGAGTCTCCCACCGTCAAGAAACAGTGAAGACGTCCAAACAAAAAACGCAATAGAAGATGCATGCGGATTCCGTTTTCGATGAACTTGGGCTTGTTGTAAAGCTAGCAACAAGCTCAAGAACCTCACATAGAGAAACACCAAGAAGCAATAGGGATATGCAAAGTATGCAAAGGATTGAGCTCCCTAAGACGATGTGATCAAGTTACCCAACCGAAAGCCCCTCTTGATAGTGCGGCTATCTATCCTATAATCCGGTCTCCCAACAACCACCTTGAGACCGGTAAAAGGAAAACCTAGCAAGGCCATACCTTTGCCTTGCGCATCCCGCTTGATCTTGATGATAACTCTTCAAGCTCCACTCAAGCCGGAATGCCTCACTTGATCATTGTTGCTTCGTGAAGACTCACAAATGCTCCCCCATACACCATGATGGGAAAGCTCCATTGATGCACATCTTCACATGTCCATTATCACCAAATGGACGACAAGCTTCAAGCATGTGATCCACTTGAGATGCTCATCTTGAACTTGCCCAACTCAACCTTGATGACGATCACCACTTGATGTCATCCTCTCATGGGCTATATGAGATCTCACTTTTGATGCATGCCCATGGAAAGATACCTAACCCACATAGACAACACAAGGGCACATATATGATGGGTTAGTTCATAAAGCATAATTGACAAGGCTTACCATACCACATGACTTCACGTGGCACATTCTTCATGCTTCATGTGTTGACCAAACTTGAATCTATTCTTCACTCTTTGTATTGGTCAACCTTGTATCTTCTCATGCTCTATCATACTATCTTGAGGTGTATATAGAATTCTTCATTTGTTTGCATGCTCTAAATCTTAGTCAACCATAGCTCAACTTATGAGACTATCATGACACCGACTTAGAGCCATAACTTGAATTCTTCACTTGGAATCAAGCACTCAAGATCTTGATCATTCATTGCTTATCACATAAGCTAGAGCATGGCTAATATTGAGTTCCACATAAGAACTCCATCTTCATTTCTTCTTCTTGATCATATCACATATATGTCTTCAAATCGATGATCTTGATGCCAATACTCAAGGTATATCTTTATCTTCATGGCATCCATACTTGAATCCAACACATGGACTACAAGTAGTACCTATGGAATATTCCTTCATATAAACTCAATGAAAACATTAGTCCATAGGGGTTGTCATTAATTACCAAACCACACATAGGGACAATATACCCTTACACTCATCAACCCCAAACCCTCCACGGTCTGCATGGTGGTATTCCTCTTGAGCATCTTCGGGTCGCGCTCCGATTATTTGACCCTTCGCCTTTTTTGTTTGCTTTCTATGTCCTTCTTGCTCATGCAAACGCATCAAACTCCGCTCGATCTGTTGAGTGTGTCTTTCTTGGCTACGATGCGAGCACAAGTCTATCGTGTTAGGATCCCATTTGTCGTCGGATCGCATCTCTCGGGATGTCACTTTTGACGAGTCCAGTCCTTTCTACCCGTGTCCTCCTCCTCTTCCTTCTACGTGAATGATATCTCTTTGCTCATGTTCCCAGACTCACCTCCTCACGTGCCTCGGGTCCTTTGACTCTCGAGTCCTCGCCACTTTCTACACCTTCTTCACCCTCGGCTCTCCCTCCTCTCCTTCACCACCTTCCACATCTTCTCCCAATGTCACCTTCCTCGCATACGCTCTTGGTGATGGCGCACCGTGAGACTCCTATAGGCTCAATGTCCATCTCGTCCATGATGGTGATCCTCTTAGGACCGACGCTGCGTCACTTGGTGGAGCCTTGTCTAACCAATGTCACCGTCCGACATCTCCTATCATGTCCACATTCTAGTCGTTTCATGTATGCTCCCGCCAGTCCTATAGTCCTCTCGGTGTCCCTACGCTATCTTCGTGGCACCATCTCCTTTCACCTCTTCTTTCCTCGTTCCAGCTCCTTGAACTCCGGGCCTACTCGGATACTACGTGGGCTAGTGATCATCGGATAGCCGGTCTCTTTACGCCTACTATGTCTTTCTTGGTGGTTCTCTCATTTGCTTGGAAGACCAAGAAGAGGTTGCAGTCTCTCGTTCGAGTGTTGAGGCTGAGTTGCGGCGATGGCTCGATTGCTGAGGTGACTTGGTTACGGTGGTTATTGGAGGACTTTGGTGTTTATAACTGCTTCTGTGACTCCTCTCTTGTCGACGATCTTGGTGCCATCAACATTGTGCGTGACCGGTCAAGCATGAGCTCACCAAGCACATAGGTGATGCCTCCTTTGTGCACTACTATGCGGGTCAGGTTATGGCTCTTCATTATGTGCCTTCAGATTTGAGTTGGCTGATTTCTTTACGAAGCACAGACTCGAGCGCAGCATGATTTCTTACTCTCCAAACTCAGTGTTGTTGATCCACCATGAGTTTGAGGAGGAGTGTTAGAAATGTATAGGCCATTTCTTGTATATCCCAGTGCTCGATCCTATTCTGTTGGTTGCCTTGATGGATTGGATGGATGCATAGCCAAAAGAAATTTATATTTAACCCTTTGCAAACCACAATCTTGAATAAATGAGGCAACGGACAAATGGTATAAGTATTTTTTTACCATTTCCTCTCTTGTATAAAATACAAATATTTATATTCTCCAATTAGGGTCACAACCATCTAGCCCTTTGGATATTTTTGAAAACTAAAACTGTTTTATTAGAAACCATTTACAAAATATAAGTTTATAAATTCCACTTGTTGATGCCTCGCAATTGAACATTGTGAGTTAAGCGAAAGTGTGATAGTGGAACTACTATCATTGCGAAAAATATTATTTTACAAAGGAAGCAATGTTATCCTCGTAGTCTCGAATACTTGACACTCAAGATCCGGTAAGATTAACTTCAAATTTGCTGCACATAACTCTAATATCATAACAAACATGCGACAAACCAATAACTGGAACAAAACATTTTCCTTGTTGTTTACGTTCTCAATTATTGAGCATTTGTTGCTTCAATGAGTCAGGTGTTCCTTCAATTTTAGATTTAAGTGCAATGAATGAATATGAGCATGCATGAGATGTATGCACACCAAATGAGACTACATCTATATCACGTACATAGCTGCCATTCTGCGATAGAGGTGCACAAATTGATGTTTGCATATACTTACAGTATTCTAGTGTGATTCGAATTGGGATGTGATTTTTAGACACATTAGCATTAGTAAGGTTTCCTCAGGAGGGAGTGTTAAACCACACCACAAGGCAACCCATGCAAAAGTTGATCTGCAACTGTAAGCGATGATTCTCACTTGCTACTTATTTCCTCTATTCCCTAATATAAGAAGTTTTTGGCAAACTAATTTAGTTTGCCAAAAGATTACATTATGGAACGGAGGGAGTACTACACAAGGTCTTTTGTATGAATTGATTTAGCTTCTGAAATTACAGAAAATTTGTTGTAAATTGTTCACAAGTCTAGCTAATACAAAGTATCTACTTAATCCAATTTAAATTAAAATCTTGATATATACTTCTGAAAGTACCCAATTCATTCATGGAGAAAACATATGATCTATGCCTACATTGTGCTGTTATGTAGATTGATATCTGATCCACGAATACTAATAAACCTCTAGGACATTTATCTGTAGTTATTCACGCCATAGCAACATATGACGATTATTCCATGAATTTGTCAATTAACTACAATCTTTGACTCTGGCACATATAGCTAACAAGTGTAGTGTTATCTTCTAATAAAACTAGAAAGAACAGGATGGCATAGCCTACCACCCAAGCTAACTTTCAGTAATGCTTGAGCAACGATGCCAATATAAATTAATTAAGATGCCCATTGCCTATATGGTAGGCAATAGCTGCATGGAGTTCAGATTCCATGAAGTTGTTGGCTATCGTTTCGACTCAGAATCATATTAACATAAAGCATTATGTACTGACCAAACCGTCCTAGAGCTCAAAAGCAAAAGTACTATTGTCTGTCTGTCAGATATCATATTATATTTGATGTGAACAGATAGATATAGCAGTGCAAGTAAGCCAGAAAAAAGTTGACCCCTAACCTTACGGCTTAAATCTACTGAAGATGCAATAAACTTACTTTACTGTCTCCGCACAACACATGGGTAAAAGTGGACTGATTTGGGCTTTCGCTGGGTCGTTTATCTATGCGACACAAAAGACATACATTGTACGGAGTATTAAATAGGCTTGGTGCTGAACAAAAATTCCTATATGAACCGAGTTTCTTCACTGGTAGCCTGGTAGGTAAAACCAACTGTCTTTAAAAAGGAGAGCGAAATGTTGCCGTCAGAACTCCTAAATATCCCAATTACTAAGAGGACCAACCTATCTTCAATGGACAACAAAAAAAAACCTAGGTGTATGTTATGACCACCGATACTAGATGAATTCAAATCACAGGTTCGATACAAGAGAGACGGATTTCGATCCGTTCGTTCGTTCGGTTCAGAGTCTACAGATTCGATGCCGATTACATCTCACGTGCCCTGCTACTTATACACCAGCTCACATGGTCCAGTCCTTCGATGCGTAGCGGGTGCTGGGTCGCACGACATGGGCTGGGCGTCCAGTTGTTGTCGTCTTGGGCCTTGGGTCAGTGGATGGTGCCGACGGAGGACCCACGTCTCCTACCGTGACATCCCCTCCTTCTTCAGTGCCGGCTTGCCCCCAAGCCGGTGCTTCAGGGAAACGATTGTGAAGCTTCTCTTCATCTTCCCAGGTAGCATGTGAAGCTGGAAGCCCAGTCCACTTGATCCGAGCTTGCGATGATGGCAGACCACTTTTAGTCATGGTACGACGGAGAAGCACTTGTTCAGGTACCCAGATGGGAGCGCGGGGGTAGCTTGCATGTAAACGCACAGCATCCTCCCAGGTAGCCAGCGCAGGCATGCCCGACCACTGGACCTTGACTTGAGCCACCGTCTTGGATCCTCGTTGGAGAGCTCGAGTTTACACAATATGATCTGGCACCTGGTACTGATCAGCATCAGTTGTTAGTGGTGAGGACACAGGATGTGATACCTGATTGGGTGGAAGACCAGCTTTCAATACTGAAACATGGACAACAGGATGTAGCTTGACATGCTCTGGCAAAATGAGTTTGTAAGCCACGGCTCCAACTCGATGCTCAATCTGGTACGGGCCAAAGAAGCGAAACGCCAATTTCTGGCATGTGCGAGTAGCCAGAGTTTTCTGCACATATGGCTGGGCCTTCAAATACACCCAATCTCCTGGAGCAAACACCCTTTCCGGCGGTTCTTGTCAGCCTGTAGCTTCATACGCAGACGACCTCGATGCAGATGTTGTTGCAAGAGAGCAGTCATCAATTCCCTTTCCTTAGCCCATTATGCCAGGGTCCCATGGCACAGAAGAGTCCTGGATGCCAAAATATCTCGGAGGATGGTTGTACAAAGCCTCAAATGGAGTTTTGCCAAGAGCACTGTGATACGACGTGTTGTACCAAAACTCTGCTAGAAAGCCATTGAATCCACTTGGTTGGGCAAGTCGCGACGAAGCACCTGAAAGGCTTCCATGCACTGATTTACCCTCTCAGTTTGACCATCGGTTTGAGGATGGTATGCTGAGCTCATGCGTAACTGAGTATGAGACAACTTGAACAGCTCTTTCCACAACTGACTTGTAAAGACTTTGTCTCGATCCGAAACTAACGCCACAGGCAGACCATGGAGTTTAAAGACATTATCCAAATATGCCTTGGCCACTTGGAAGGAGGTAAAAGGGTGTGCAAGAGGCAGAAATGGGCATACCGAGTAAGCTTATCCACCACCACCAGAATGCAGTTATACCCACCCGAGCGTGGTAACCCTTCCACAAAGTCCAATGTGACCACTTGCCATGCTTGGTCAGGAACATCCAGCGGTTGTAGGAGCCCAGGGTATTTAGTATGCTCACTTTTTGCTTGTTTGCAGATAGAGCATCTTTCAATAAAAATTTGCACATCCTTTTTGAGATTGGGCCAAGCAAAGAGGCGCTGATGCGACTGTAGGTGACAGAGATACCTGAATGTCCACCTAAGGCTCCCGTATGCAAGGCTTCCAAAATCTTTTGCTGCATCTGTATGTTACCACCTAACCACAAACGTCCCTTGTAACGAATGAGACCATCTCGGAGCTGAAATGCTCCCTCTGCACAGTGGCAGTAGCTAACTGCTCCAGTAGTTTACTAGTTGGAGGATCAGCAAGATATCCCTGTTTCCGTCCTCCAGCCACACAGGTACACCTTGTGAAATTGCCAGAATTTCAGCTGCATCTTCTCTACGAGAAAGAGCATCTGCGGCACGGTTAAAGCAACCTTTCTTATATTCAATTCGATATTGCAGACCCAACATCTTAGTCAAGGCCTTGTGCTGCCGGTGTGAACAAACGTTGATCATTCAAATGAGCCAGACTTTGCTGATCTGTGCGAATGACGAATTCAGTTTGCATCAAATACGATCTCCAGCGATCCACTGCCATAAGTATGGCCAAGCATTCTTTCTCATATGTTGAGAGTCCACGATTACGTGGTCCAAGGGATTACTCATAAAAGCAAGGGGATGCCCATCTTGCATAAGTACCGCTCAATCCCATATTTAGAGGCATCTGTTTCAATGACAAAGGCTTTCTGAAAATTGGGCAAAGCAAGCACGGAGCTGTCACCAAGGATGTCTTGATAGCTTGGAATGCCGCTGTGTGTGCTTCAGTCCATACAAACACAACGCGCTTCTTCAGCAAATCTGTCAAGGGCTGGCTGATCACACCATAGTTGCGTATGAATTTGCGGTAATACCCCGCCAATCCCAAGAATTCCCGGATCTGACGCACATTAGAAGGAATAGACCAGTTCTGAACTGCTAGCACATTTTTGGGGTCTGTTGCCACTCCCTCACGGCTGATGATATGGCCAAGATATTTGAGCTGTTGCTGCGCAAACATACACTTAGACGTTTCACCTTAAGATCGTGCTGATGGAGAACCTGGAATACCATGGCAATATGTTCTTGGTGTTGTTCTATACCATGGTACTCTAGAGCTGTAGATCAGAATATAGATCAATGAAGACAAGCACAAACTTGCGAAGGAAAGGCGCTAGAATAGAGTTCATAGCATTCTGAAATGTTGCAGGAGCACCTGTAAGATAAGACATGACTTTGAACTCATAATGGCATTGGTGTGTTGGAATGCCGTCTTATGTTCTTCGCCCTCTTTCATCCGGATTTGGTGATATCCCGCTCTCAGGTCAAGGCTGGTAAACCAAGCTGCTCCAGAAAGTTCATCTAACAACTCGTCAATGATAGGCAAGGGATATCTGTTCTTGATAGTAATGGCATTGAGGTGGCGATAATCAATGCAAAAGCGCCAACTACCATCCTTCTTTTGCACCAATAAGACTGGAGATGCAAAGGGGCTGGGCTATGTTGAATCACTCCTTGCCGCAACATCTCACGAATCTGACGTTCAATCTCATTTTTCTGAAATGGATTGTAGCGATAGAAGTCGCAAATTGACTGGTTTAGCTCCTGGAATCAAAGGATAGTGTGGTCGAATGGGCGACGAGGTGGAAGCCACTTGGCTCCTCAAATAAAGACTCAAACTGTTGAAGGAGAGCTGCCACAATTTGTTCATCAGCTTGATCTTTTGATACAGTGTCCAGCACCGGGCAAACATTTACCAAATGGCATACTGCCTGGATGGTGTCCAATTCATGCACTTAAATCATCAGAAAGCAAACTGCATTGAGCAACGGTAGGAAGGATGCCTTGCAACCGAATCTTCTTGCCTTCATGCCGAAAGGTCATATACTTATCCAACCAATGAACCTTCATAGGACTGTGACGAGCAAGCCAGTCCATCCCAAGAATTACATCATAAGAGCCCAATGGCAGTAGCTTCAGAGTAGTGTGAAAAGTTTCACCCTGAATTGACCAAGTACATTGGGGGATTTCCTGTCCACAGACCATCACTCCACCATTAGCTACTTGAACTTTCATTACTTGTCTCGTTGACGAATCCTGTCCAATTTGCTGCCACTGTTTCCTTGACAAAACTGTGTGAGCTCCCAGAGTCAACTGCATCAGCAACTCTTGATCACCAACTTGCCCGCAAACGCAGAGTATGTGGCGCTTCACCACCCTCGACAGCTTCTTTGGAGATCATGCATAGGTCAGCCACCGAACAAGTGTCGCTGTCCTCACTTGAGTTCTGAAGCAATCCCAATAACTCATCCACCACATGGAGTTGAACCGTAGGTGCACAAGAGTGGCTAGTGTTGTGGGTATACTTTATGGGTATATCAGCGACATGGCCTAGATCCGGCAAGCCCGGGTGGCCCACAGACGGTGATGGTGGCATGGGGCCATCGGGCGGCCCAGTTCTGTTGATCATGAAGGATGAAGTCCAGCCCGGGAACCTGGAGCCGGATCCGACCGACCTACGAAGGGCCGGATCCGTGGGCCCATAAAGTATCCGGATCCGGACGGCCATGAGGAAGGCGGATCCTTGACGTACACGGCAAGATATTGTACCGTAGTTAGGCAACTTGTATTCCGGCTAGGACTCTCCGTGTAAACCCTAGATCCGTGCGCCTTTATAAGCCGGATCCTGGGAGCCCTAGAGGCACAACCACAACCATTGTAACAACGCGCAAGCGCCCAGATAATTCCAGACAAGCAGCAGTAGGCCCTGTCATCGTGCAGGTGTTCCGAAGCTGGGTAACTCGCGTACCACCGTCCCGTGTGCACTCCGCCCTATGGCCCCTACTTCTTCTCCCCCTCGTGAGGATCCCTCCTCCGAGGTATCGTCGATTAGGCAACGACAGTTGGCGCCCACCGTGGGGCCTGAGGCGTCTGGAGGCCGGAACCGGGAGGGCTCCGCCATGGGAAGCTACGACGACTCGATCGCTGTGGGGCGTGTACTCTACGCCGGGAATTTTCCGATCGTCCCTCCGGACGAATTCTGGATTCCGGCTAGGTCAAACCCCGTCAAGCTCTCCATCGTCCCAATCGGCGGCATCCACATCTTCATCGGCGAGACCGTCGATTCCGACGGAAACGCACTGGTAAGTAACGCTGACGCGTCCGCCGCTGAGCTGGACGCCGTCGCGAAGATCCGATCTGAGTCGCAGGAGCTTCTTAAGGAAGGTTCCGCCTTAGATCAGGAAAAATCAAAGCCCACCCAATCCGCCCCTGAGCAGGAGAAAACGGTGGAAGACCAATGCAGATCCGCCTGGGTCTCCCAGGTGTTAGAGAAGCAAAGGTGTCACTTCGTGCACTTCTTGGCCCATACCGCAGGAGACGCCCTCCACCAGGACGAGGCCGATCCTTTGCAGGTTGAGGCACCCGGAAACAACGTAGCTCCGGATCTGCCAGAAGCAGTCGGAGACAGCGACGCTCCGGGACAAGAGGAAGCCGGAAACCCTGAGGAATCAATCCTCGGTAACTTGAGCCCAAATTCCGACGATGCCTCCTCAATAGGCACAGAAGAATACAATCGCTTGACGAAGGAGCTCGCAATCGGGGAAGAAGATGACGGCGCTTCATCCATGAATACAGAGGAATTCAACCGCAAGCTCGAGGAACTCGGAGGCGGTGAGCAAGCTGAAGTGGAATCCGCCCAGCCGATGCAGGTTCTAGCAACCGTGGCACCGCTGGATCAGCCGGAAACGGAAGACGAAGCCTCCAACTCCAGCCCAGGACCATCCAACGTGAGGCCTCCGTTAGATCGGGCACGACCACGAAAGGATGTCCTGTCACAGAAGAGATGGTCGAGCAAGCGCGCATGGATTTAGTCGCGCAGTCTGATATTCTCAACAAACCAATAACTCCCAGGAAGCGCAGATCCGGATGCCTTAGAAGCAAAAGAGCGAGGAGATGCGCGCACTCAGTTTGCCAAGACCATGCCGCAATCTTGGAAGAAAGAACCATGAGTTTGTGAACTTCGTGGACCGCTTTCAGAAGAAGGATCGCGAGGTCGATGAATCTCTTGAAAAGGTCAGGCAACTCGAGAAGCACTGGGAGGCCAAGGTAAAATTTGTGCAGGAGGAAGAAGCTAGAATCAGGCGAGAAGCCATCCTTCCCCGCAAGATTACCTTCGCCCACAGAGCAGCAGCCGCTCGCAACTCCAAAGGATAACATGAAGAAGGCTGCGGAGCTCCTGAAGAAGAAGGACGAGGAGATTGACATCAACTACGTCCGGAAGCTCGTTGCCTCAGCAATGCAGCAACAGAGCAAGGCAGACACTTCGCGCAGGTTGGCATCCAATCCGGAACAATGCATATCCACCGCGCAGAAGGACGCCACGGCAGGTCAACACCGTGATGGCGAGTCGCGCACCGGATCCACGGAGCGCAGGAGGAAAGTCAGAGAACATCCGAATCCAATCCCGGTGCCCTCGGATTCAACCCCGAGAAATCCGTTAAAGGGAAAGGATCCGATGTATACTGGCAGAGACAAATATCGTGTTCCATCGCCGCCACCACGAGCTTCGCGTCCTCCGCTACCCCCTCGACGTCGCAGTCCTGTCGGAAACACCAGGCCCCATGGGCCAGGTGGAATCAACATCGCGACAACATGCCGCCTCCTAGGGACGGGAGCAGGGAGCGTACGCGGAACCACGCAGAAGCCGGAACCAAGACCGCGATCCGAGCCTCGTCGGAATCAAGCAAAGCCAGGAGCGTCCGGAACCAAGGAGGAGCCGGAACGAGGAGCGCACGAGCCACGCGGAGCCGGAACGACGGAGGCGACCACCACCAAGAGGAAAGGAGCAAGCCGGAGCGGCCGCGGGAGCCACCGAGAATCTGAAGGCGGAGGATCATCTTACAGCCTCGCAGATCTCCTCGCCACCCCCGGTGGAGGTGGAGGTGGAGGCGGAGGCAGAGGCCGGAGATCCGTTCCCGCTCAAAATCACCGGTGGTCCCGCGATGCCGGATCGCCTCAACGAGTACAGATCCGACTACATCGGTCCAAGGTGCTTTGGCCAGATGATCCGAGAGGAACCAAAGCCAAGAAGCTTGAACCTTAAGCTACCAGGAAACCTGAAGCATTATGATGGCAGCGAGAGGCCGGATACCTGGATTGAGGATTACTACAATGCAGTAACCTTCGCCGGAGGAACCCCGAATATAGCCTGCCGCATGCTCCAGTTGTACCTTATTGGTCCAGCTCGTGTTTGGCTCAGTGACCTTGAGGAAAACACTATCTTTTGCTGGTTGGACCTGAAGAAGGCTTTCGAGAACCACTTCAGGGGCACCTACAAGAGACCGGCCACCACCAGCGATCTTCAAGCTTGCATCCAGAAGAAGGGTGAGACATCTAAGACCCGATGGTTGGCAACCAGAAACGAGTGCGAGAACGTAGATAACCGCACAGCAATGCACGCCTTCATTGGTGGTTTGCAGCGTGGGGGGCTGCTGCGCCACAAGCTTACCTGCCTGGTGAACGCGAACAAGCTCACTCTTGATGAGATGATAAACATCGCGGTGATCTTTAACGCCGATGACAGCGCGGGCGGAGATCTGGCTACGGCCCTCGCACGCAGAAGAAACGCGATAACGGCGTCGGCAACGGCAACAAGCGGAAGAACCCCCCTGAAGACCGAAGGCGGAGGATCCGACATGGTCGCCATGACGTTCCAACGCGGAGGTTCGGCGGAAGAGGCGCGGACGTGGAGCGGAGCCGCCAGCAGCGCGCTGACGAGGTCACCGCAGCCGGATCCCGCGCCCCCAAACGTACGAAGAATACAGGGATATGCCGTGCCTGGCCCATCTGGATCCGGCTACGGGCAAATCCACCCATACCAATCGCAACTGCAAGTGGGTCAACGATCTGAAGAACGACCCGGAGGCAGGATACAAGCGAGCCCGGAAGCACCGCCCGCGCGGCAAAGGAGGCAAGGGCAAGAACAAGGACAAAGAGGAGGACAGTTCCGAGGCCATGGATGAGGATGACGCTTCGCCGGAACCCAAGGAGGGTACCGCAGCCAACAAGTCCAACCCCTTTGGCAAGAAGAGTGTCGGAACTTACCACACCTTCCTCGGAACCCCAACTGTCCGCGCGAAAAAATCGCGCTCCGGATCTTGAACGCCACAGTTCCGGCTGTGCCGCAGTATGTCAAGTGGTCGGAGAAAGCCTGTACCTTTGACAGGTCGGATCACCCGGCCGTCATCCCCAAAGAGTGCTACGCTCTGGTTGTGAGTCCCCGCATAGACGGGTATGACTTCTCCAAGTGTCTTATGGACGGAGGAGCTAGCCTGAACATCATGTACCTGGAGACCCTGGAGAAGATGAACCTGAACAGCTCAAACACAGCACCACTGAATTTCATGGTGTGGTTCCGGGTAAGAAGGCAAACTCTCTGGGCAGCATCAAACTTCCCGTGGCCTTCGGCAATGTGAACAACTACCGCGAAGAGATGATCACGTTTGAAGTAGTGCCCTTCAAAAGCTCCTACCACGTGATCTTCGGCAGGCCCACCTACCACAAGTTCCACGCCAGGGCATGCTACATCTACAACAAGCTCAAGATTCCGGGTCCTAACGGTTGGATCACCGTGTCCGGAGACTACAAGAAAGCTAGGGACTGCGAGGAAGGCGAGGCCGCCTTTGCAGAATCCGTCATATCTGGAGAGGAGCTGCAAGGCTACAGAGCCGCGGTGGATCCGACTGAGATGCAGACCACCAAGAAGCAGATCTCCGAACAGAAGACCTCGTTCAAGGCCGCGATAGAAACCAAGAAGCATGACCTCGTTGAAGGTGACAACTCCAAGCAGGTTTCAGTCGGAGCCAACATGGACCCCAAATAGGAAGACGCGCTCGTCGAGTTCCTCCGCGCTAACATGGATATCTTCGCATGGCAACCTTCTGACATGTCCGGAGTACCAAGGGAACTCGCCGAGCACTACCTCAATATAAATCCGGGTGCAAAACCGGTGAAGCAAGCTATGCGACTAAGAAGCGCCGCGCCATAGGAATGGAATTAGCAAAGTTACTAGAGGCAGGTTTTGTAGTAGAAGTTATCCATACTGATTGGGTCGCAAACCCCGTCCTTGTACCCAAAAAGAATTCTGAAATACTAAGAATGTGCATCGATTACTCCGGCGTGAATAAGCATTGTCCGAAAGATCCGTTCCCTTTGCCGCGCATTGACCAAGTCATTGATTCGACGGCAGGGGCGGAACTTCTGTGTTTTCTTGACGCATATTCCGGGTATCATCAGATCTTGATGAAGGAGTCTGACCAAAAGGCGACCTCTTTCATCACACCCTTTGGCACATACTGCTATGTTACCATGCCTTTTGGCTTGAAAAACGCAGGTGCCACATACCAACGTACGATGCAGCGGTGCCTGAAGGACCAAATTGGCCGGAACGTGCACGCCTACGTCGACGACATCGCGGTCATGACCCGAAAGGGATCCGACCTGCTGAGCGACCTTAAGGAAACCTTTGATAATCTCCGACGGTACAAGATGATGTTAAATCCGCTAAAGTGCGTCTTTGGCGTACCAGCAAAAACTCCTTGGCTTCATTGTTTCTCACAGGGGCATCGAAGTTAACCCGGAATAAATCAAGGCTATACCGAACATCAAAGAGCCAACTTGTCTGAAAGATGTGCAACGATTAGCGGTTGCGTTGCGACAATCGATGAATTTGTAGCCGTCTTGGCGAGAAAGCCTTACCTCTATACAAGCTGCTGAAGAAAACAGACAAATTTGTCTGGGATGAGGCAGCAGACGAAGCACTTCAGGAGTTGAAGAACATACTCTCCTCCCCACCTATACTGGCAGCTCCAGCTGAGTCAGAGCCTATGCTCCTCTACATGGCGGCTACCAACAAAGTTATCAGCCTCGTAATCGTGGTGGTGCGAAAGGAAGAAGGATTTGAGCACGGAGTCCAAAGGCCTGTCTATTACATTAGCGAAGTACACGGAATCCAAGCAGAGATACCCTCACTTTCAGAAGCTGGCATACGGAGTTTTCCTAGGCAGCCGGAAGCTGAGACACTACTTCCAGGAGCACCCAATGACAGTGGTGAGCAAGGCTCCCCTGGCAACGATCATCAACAACTCCGACGCAACAGGACGCGTAGCAAAATGGGGCATCGAGTTATCTGCCTTTGACATCAACTACGAAGCCCGAACTGCAATCAAGTCTCAAGTTCTAGCGGATTTCATCGCAGATTGGACTGAAGCCGGAGGGCACACCTGTGCCGGAACCTGAAGCTTGGGTCATGCACTTTGACGGATCCAAGCAACATCAAGGCTCGGGGGCTGGAGTTACCCTGAAGTCACCTACCGGAGAAGAACTGCAGTACGTTCTGCAGATTCACTTCGAAGCTACCAACAATATGGCGGAATACGAGGCTCTACTACACGGTCTGCGCATCGCTAAGGAAATTGGGATCAAGCACATCATATGCTGCGGAGATTCCGACCTGGTGGCACAACAAGTGGCCGGAACCTGAGCCTTGAGAAACTCAGGTCATGGCGGCTTACGAAACGAAGTGGAAGAGATGTCCAAGTGGCACCACCAGGATCTACGAGAAGTCAAGTGCGTCGGGAGAGACGATAACACGACGACCGGACATCTTTGTCCAAGCCGGTCCGTGAAACCAATTCCTTTGGAATCTTCCTTGAGCATCTACGGCGAGTACCCTCGGTGAAGGGTGCAAACCCGGAAAATCCCGATCTGGCAGTTTCTCCGGCTAAGGAAGTGATGGCAATCATTCCGGCCTGGACTCAGCCGTTCTGGACTATCTCATTGATCAAAAGTTGCCGGAGGACGAGGTCCACGCACGTCAGATCATCAGACGAGCAAGATCCTACACAATTGTTGATGGACAGCTCTACAAACGAAGTGCAAACGGGGTATTTCTCAAATGCGTCTCTAGTCAAGATGGCATTGAAATCCTCAGAGAGATCCATGCAGGGGATTGCGGGCATCATGCCGCCCCCAGGTCCCTCGTTGCAAAAGCTTTTCGGTTAGGATTTTACTGGTTAACAGCTAAAGAAGATGCTGAGTGGTAAAAACTTGCCGAGGTTGTCAGTACTACGCTACTCAACCAAACGCTCCAGCCCAAGAGCTGAGGACCATCCCTATCACCTGGCCGTTCGCGGTCTGGGGGCTCGATATGGTTGGTAAGTTAAAGAAATCATCTCCTGGTGGTCATGAATACCTCCTGGTCGCTATTGACAAGTTCAGTAAGTGGATCGAGGCAAAGCCAGTGAGAAAAGCCGACGGTGCTACGGCACTAAAATTTGTATGCAGCCTCGTGACGAGATTCGGCATCCCACACAGCATAATCACAGATAATGGCACAAACTTTGCGCAGGGAGAACTCAAGGATTACTGCGATGAAGTTGGGATCCGGCTTGACCTTGCATCTGTGGCCCATCCACAATCTAACGGTCAGGTCGAACGAGCCAATGGCCTTATACTAGCCGGAATTAAACCTCGCCTTGAAGAACCGCTGCGCCGCGCAGCCGGAGGGGCTGATGAGCTAGACTCTGTTCTGTGGAGTTTACGAACTACCCTAACGAGGTCAACGAGGATTTACTCCTTTTTCTTTGAGGCCAACGCATATGGATCCGAGGAAAGGCGCCCAACGATATCATTCACCGCGAGTTTCCGCCTACAATGAAGAAACTGCTGACGAGGCTCGACAGCTATCTGTGGACCTGATCGAAGAAGCTCGGAATTTAGCTGACCAACGCTCCACCATTTACCAGCAGAAGCTCCGACGCTATCATAGCCGTCGAGTTCGGAACCGCTCGTTCATGGTCGGAGACTTAGTCCTCCGCCTTCGCCAGGTGAAAGATCACAAGTTGCAATCTCCATGGGAAGGACCTTTTGTCATCAGCAAAGTACTACACAACGGATCCTACTATCTCGTTGATTTCCGGGAACTAAAGGATAGACCTGCCAACTGGCATCCGGACGACATCTACGACGAGACAGATCGCCCTTGGAACATCGCACAGCTACGTCCTTTCCACACTTAGCGCTTTACGCATTACATACCTTGTAATATATATGATACATGATCAATGAAATAAAGCTTTTGGTTCACTCTTAGAGTCTTTTACCTCCTTTAATTTTTCATTTCTGGATCGTGTATGTTTTTCCGACTAAAACCGCAGAGCTGGATCTTTCCGCCTAGGCGTGTATGAAAGTTGTGATTTTCAAAATCGTCCTTTAGGACGTAAGCTTAAGTTTTCTGGCGGAAATTTTTTCTGTTGCAAACCCATGGATTCCTGGTAGCGACTTCCGGCACTTGGGCTGGGGGCTTGTTTCCGCGGTTATTGACGGATTGCCATTGGGCTTCGTCGCCGCTGGCGAGCGTTTCCGGCACGGGTTTTCCGGCTCGTGGAAGGTCAAGTGGGCAAGCCGGAAATTATAAAACCAGCACTTGCTTTCAAGAAACAACACATGCAAATAATCTTAAAACGGATAGCAGGATAAGTATTTTCCGCCCACGCATGCATGCTTGTTTCGTCCCTAACTACTTAAGAATTTAAGTTATATTACAAACCCTCGCTGGGGCCAAAATGATGCATTGTTTTATCCCGCAGGACATAAACGTTTTCACTCCGCCTTGGACGGAGAAGCATTGCCCTCTGGATCTTTTCCCTTGGCGTCCTCAGCCGGAGACGATACATCTTCATCACTCTCTTCTTCTTCTTCGGAAGTTGCAGCGCTGGACTTGGGTTCCTCTTGGGGAGCATCCTTGGAGCTGGTCCAGGTAAACTGAGTTCCGGATTCCGCAGGTCGGGCTTCCGCGTCGCGCTCTTTTTGAAGTTCAGCTTCAAGGGGCTGCGTCCCGCCCAGGGAAGAATCACCTTCAACAAGTAAATTCTTCATGACGCGGATCCTTGCGCGATGCGTGTCGTAGCCACTTCTGTGTCTATGACGCGCGTCTCTTGTCGGAGGAACACAGTGGATTGCAGGTCAAGATCCATCTCCGGGTTATGCGCCAAGCACATAGTCAAAGTCATGGCAGCCGCGCCTCGGGCTGATGAAGCTTGCAGATCCGTCACCAGCTCCGGAAGAATGTCCATTTTCTTGACCAGTTTGCGCAGACCGCAGGTGCGGCTCTTCTTCAACGACAAGTTATGGCATATCTTCCGTGAGGCGGAGATAAGATCCTTGCAATCATCGCCAGCGAGAGAAAGAACATCGTCCCGGGGAAATTTATTCCGGCGCCTTTCAAGGTATCAAGCGACTCTGCAAAAATACAAGAATAAATATTCAAGATAAGCACAAGAAATTGTACATCAAGATAATAAACTCAGTACAAGTACCCGGGGATGTTTTAAGCGGCGGCAAGTCCCAATGATGCTCATGGTCTCATGTATTTCGAAGTAGTTGAGTTCTTTACATTTGCCTCTTGATGGTCTAAACTATCAACATTGCTTTAACAAAAGTCGCCCATACTCCCACACGATGAGCTCGGAGTTTTTTCTCAGCCGGTTGCTCTCGGCTGCTTTCCTTCTTTTCTCGCCTCGCCGAGTTTCGTCCAACTCTTGGTATGAGGAGGCGCGGGTTCTCCAAGTTCGGAGGAGTCGTAGCAGAAGGAGGAAGATGCGCCTATAAAGGAGTCAGTTCAAATACAGCTCAAAGAGTCGGAACGTGAATTAATATGAAAAGGGCGGAAACCAACCAGGCGTCCGCCCGGTTGTTTGTTGATTCGCATTTTCATCAATAAGGGTCGGATATTTTCAGCTTGGCCCCGAGTAGCAATGACTAGGGGCAATATTCTTGTGTAACCTGTCTGATTACTGCATTCTGTAAAAAACAATCATAGCGGAGGTAAAAATTCCGCTACAAATAGTGAGGTCCTTTGAAGCATCATTACTAGGAATCTTTAAGACATCATGCTTAAGGAGACTCTTGCGACAGTTTAAAAATCTTTCCAAAAAGTGGTTTTACTCTAAAGCATCCTAACGCTAACTAGTGCCTAGTTTCCGCCTACATGCTTGGGGACTCTTGGGAGTACCTTTGCTTGCGGACAAGCTTGTCGAAGAACTCGTAGACGTCCTTCTTAAATTCTTGGGTTCAGACGTCGCGGCATCCAGTTCCCCGAGCGTTATTGACATTGCGTTGGCTTGAGGTCTTGTTCAGCTCCCACTTCTCCGCCTCGGACTGACTTGTTGAAAAACTTTGTAGCATATGCCTTGGGGGTGGAAGTGAGGTCAGCCGGATCTCCAAAGTTTTTCGGAAAAACGACGACGTCGCCAGCACCGGCTCCGACCTTCTCGGAGGAAGTAACCTCAGCTTCTCCTTGGCCTTGAACCTGTTTCTTCTCGAGGCGGGGGCCTTTGGCACACAGGATCCTCTCCCGCCCACCTTATCGGCTGACGACCGGAATTACTTCCGGTGGAGTGTTTGCGGCAGGAGGGGGAGATTGTTCCGCCTGAGGAGGAGATGGCGGTGGAGCAGTGTGGGAAGCGCTTGGCGGAGCTGGAGTTGTAGGACCAACAGCCGGAGACTTTTTCATATATTTTGTGATGGGCTCTTGGCTGGTGGTCCGAGTGGCAGCGGTAGTCGTAGAGCCGGGAACAACTAGGGCTGCGGCTGGCCCCAGTCCCTCAGAGCGACGGCCCGCAAAGCCTCCTGGTCGCGCGCCGATGCAAATTGCAAGGGCGTGCCACCTGACCTATACCTGGTCAGGAAGGTGATGATGCCTCGCTTAGTTTCCTGCGGGGCACACACGTACACGTTAAATACGAGCCTCGATCGGCTCTCAGGTTATCCTGTGAATCGGCTCATGGAGCCGATCCACCCATGATTCGTCCAAGGTGGCCGAATATATGGTGGTCCTGCTTGATCAAGATAAAGCATATGAGATCCACGACGATTTGGGGTTTTCACCGCATAATCGGATCATCCTACTCACGATTGGGCCTCGCGCTCGCGCACGGTGATCGTAAGCCAATCCTAGACAAGGCCTAAAAACCAACACGAGGTTGATCCTCGGAACGTCCTGTCTAGGGCCAGCAAACTACACCCTACACGCCGCTGGATCCTCCAACCCTTTGTAAGGCCTAACTATTGCGGATGTTAAACTAATCCTTGATGAATCAAGGAGCAACCGTAACGGATCAGATCTACTAAATAATGATCAAGCGGGGTGCCGCCCCTGCACCCATGATGAGGTACAAGGACGGCTAGATGCGCAAGGGTTGCACTACGACAACATATGATACTAAGAACAATGCTAACCCTAACACATCTATGATAACTACGTTGCTCGCCATCAAAAAGGCTTCAGTACGAGCAACGCATGAACAACGTAGGCAGGCTCGTGCTGCCTAGATCGCAAGATGCGATCTAGGCAGCATGGTGCTTACCGGAGAAACCCTCGAGACGAAGGGGTTGGCGATGCGCCGAGATTGGTTTGTGTTGAACGTTGGTTGTTGTTTATTCCATAAACCCTAGGTACATATTTATAGTCCAGGGGACTTTCTAATGTGGGCGTGCACCAAACCGTGCACGAGATAAATTCTAACCTACTATAAAGATACACGGGCTAACTAGCCCAAACTCTGCGCATAAAGGCCGATTCACCTATTTCTTGATGTACATACCTTCAAGTCCCATCTTGATCGCGGCCCACCTCTGACTTGGTCAAATTCTGGTGATAACACATGCCCCCCTGGTTTTGGAAATGACATTTCCAAAATCATTATGCTTTCTTTCGTCGGGTCATGTCGTGTGATGTTGTCTTGTTATGCTTCATGATGACGTCTTCCTCCTGCGCCTTCTACTGCGCGATTTGTGATTCGGCACACGTCCTCTGCACGATTTGACAGTTTTGGCACCACGTCCTCGGAAACTGCTTGGGCATTAAATCGCTTTGCCCCTTTTTTATTTGGCCACTTCCCATAATTCCTTTCATCCCCTTGCTCCACAGTAGCCATCGGCAAACCAAAAAACCCCTGTAGTCCCCATGGATTCTTGTCTTCCCTTTGCTTCCTCGCTGTCTCTCCAGTCCTCCTCCTCCAGCGAGCTCGAGCAGGAGGTCGATCTGATGGCCATCTACGAGGCCCGCGCCCCAGAGTATTGGGACGCGCGGGACTGGGACTTCTCCAAAGAGTCGGAAGACGACGAACCCCTCACCGACGGGGAAGAAGACCTTCAGTTCCTCATTGACGGGGAGCTGGAGGCAACAAGCGAGGACGACCTCTTCCCCTGGGACGGGGGCTTCTCCTCCGACGAGGAGGAGAAAGAGGAAGGAAGAAAGCAGCAGCGACTCCTCGAGGGTTACCCCGCGGCTGAAGCGCCTCGTGTGGTGGGACGGCTGACAGCAGCCGATGTGAAAAGGATGAAGCTCCACACTTAAAGTCTCGGGAGGCATGACGATAGAGAACGACGGCTGTGTGCCGATAGAACTCCCAGGGATGATGATGAAGGCGTGACCGGCAGTAGATTAGGATCTACTAGTGTAGGCCTAGCAGTAGTAGATTGGTCAATAGACCCTTCTTTTGCAATCGGTTTCCTCGCCTTGAGAAATCCTCTAGTTATCAATGGAGAATTTCCCCGACTCGATCTTGTCGTCCTTCTTCATGGTAATTTAGCCGATTGCCCTTCGTTTTTAATGAGCGATCTCCACATCGATCCCAGCTGATCCAGCTCCCTCATCTTTTTGGCATCGGAATGATTGTGAGCTTGGTCGATGCTCCAACAAGTCCATGTCAAGCGGAACAGTAGGCGTGACTATGTGTCGGCTCCTCAATAGAGCATCCAGGAGGCAGAGAATTTGCTCCCGAGCTTGGTAGAGGTGAAAACCATGATGAGGGCCTGGGTGGATAGTCAGGGTTTGATCACGCACGGAAGAGACATCGCGCCGGGGGCCAACCGGCCGATCATCATACTCCCTGACCGGCCGTTACTTTAGGCGTCACCTGACTCAATGAACAATAAGAACATTTTGGGATGCCAACTCTCTCATAACAGCATTGCCAAACTGGTAATGAGGCAACTTGCACTTGTACTAGAGTCGATGGCTGTGCATCGGCTTTGCATCATGAGACACTTCAAACAGGATCATGACTCTTACCCATCAACCCCGCAGGCTGGTAATTTGATTTTGGGCAGGTGTCCTCAACGGAGCTCTAGGCTTGTCTCTCAATTGATGTGGGAACTGATATACTTTAGTGACACCAGCGCGAGCCGATTCCAAAAATAAATCGGCTTTTGATAGCAAAGGATCCTCCAGGGCAAAGAAACCTCCACGGTCAGCTGCCCCCCGAGCCTTTGACCAGAGAAATGACGAGGAAAGTGTACCGGTAGCATCAGGGCCACTATCAAGCTACTCATTCTTGATGCGGCACATCAACCGTCTGACAAATCATTTGTCAACAACGGAAAACCTTCGAGTCAATGGGACAACCCCCTGGTGAAAATGAGTTCAATCTAGCCGGATGATCGCCGGTTATTACTCACGATTCTATTTCGATTGGAGAATCTGTTATAACCCTTGAACCCATAGCAATGATTACTTGAAGGCTTGCAAACGGCCATTAGGAGGTCCTGAGAGAAGGCAGTCACTTAAGCGAGTTGGAGAAATCTTATGAGCCTCATCTATGTAGTCGACATCAACCGATTCTAACCAAATACGACTTTTCAAAAAGCGAGAGGACCTTCGCGTGAAGCACCCCGACTGTGACTTTCATCAATGTGAGGAAAAAACTTCTATCCAAAAGTAGATGCAATCAAGCAAAGGCTTAGAAGGATCAACCTCCCCCTTGAACTAAGAGGCCCCAAATGGTGGCTCTAATGAACTACAAGTGGCCTACGGATGCCCAACACTAACACCTTAACTAAGGTGTACGGGCTTCCATTGCAGGTTGTATTCCTTGAGTCGTATCCTTAAGTGATGTGTATCAAAATTTGTGCTCAAAAAATTTCAATTTTTTCACACGGCCGACTTGTGCGTCGACGCCGTACTTGATAGTGTTCCCACTCGTATGTATTTTATCACCTAGGTGCCCACAGGAGCCGGTGTCAAGAGAATTGATGGTATCGGCTCTTTAGGTAGTCCCTGCTGGGTCAAATGTCGATCCCAGGCAAAATAGATGGTGGGGATAATTTTGGCCGATTGCTGGAATCGGCCTCCACGTTGCTTGCTCGGTGAAGGTTTTGTAATATCCCTTCATCAGTTTCGGAGGGCCGATCGCAAGGATCGGCCTCGCCATGTTGCTTATCGACGTAGTCTTGCTACTCGTCCATGTCGGTGGATAAAACCAGCCCAATCTCTGACCTTAGCACGTTGGTGCGCTTGCTGGGCTGAATCATGATGTGGATGACTTTCCACCCAAATCTCCTCCACATGTTAAGGCAGTAGTGCCATGGAATGGAATGCAACAGTTGGCGTGGATCAATCCCTGCTAACTTGATCGGCATAGGTGCTTTTCTTTATCGACAATAAGAAACATCGTAAGAGCGGTCTTATTTCCTGATTGAGATCACGGTAAGAACACCTTGTCGCGTCGGATGTAGCCGTTGAAACCATTCGATGTTACATTGGTTTTGATCAAATCCGAGCTGGAGCGTCCCAACCGACGTAGCATGGAGTATGGCATAATGTTAACTGCCGCTCCGGTGTCCACCAACATCTTATTGACAAGCTGCCCATTGATGTAACCTCGCAAGTACAGGGCCTTCAGATGCCTGTAACTCCTTTCTCGTGGCTTCTCGAAGATGACCGGCCGTGGGCCGCAGTCCAATTGCGCCACAGGTGCTTCATATAACCTTGGAGCGCTAAATTCCGCTGGAAGGATGAAGACCATGTTTGTGCCAGCCGATGTTTCATCATCGGCTTTCCTTTGCTTAGGGCGCCACTCTTTTCTTTGTGGCCGACCTTCTTCATCCAGGGTTCGCTGAATTTTGGCGGCCAGGTCAGGCCGTGCCTTCCTCAGCGCGTGCAGATATAACCTTTCGGCTTCTTCCAACGCACGTAGTCGCTGAACCCTTCGTTTTTGGGAGCGGCTGAGCCCGTCAGGACACCATCTTGGCCGATGATACTTATCCTCTTCATCATCGTCCTCTAGTTCCTCGCGATCTTCCATCTGAACGGACTCGGTATGCCTGCCGAGCGGGAGAGGCCTAGGCAGCTGTTACGGACACCTTAGGCATTACCCTTCTTCTTTGTTTTACATTAGGCAATTGCCGATCGTTGGTAATCGGCTCATTCCGGAATCCCAGCAAAGAAGGGGCAGTCCCAGTGCCTATCCACGTTGTCCGGCTCCTCAACCTCCCACTGGCGCGACGTTCGTACCCGTCGTTGTGAGCCATTGTTTGACGATACCTCTGTTTACATGGGGCAATGACATCAGCCATCCATTCGTTATCGTAGCGGCGACGTCGGTCGTACTGCTGTTCATATTTGCTGAGGAGATGCTCGGATAATGGGCGTGGACGCCGTATGTTTCTCACCTCCTCCTCGGCCAGGTATCGTTTATCGTCGTCTTGGGGCCGGTCACGTGGAACGGCCTCCTCTTTATCCCGAGCGTGGCTGCTCTCCGCTTTGTCCGCGTCATGGCGAATCACGAACCCCGCCATATTGGCATCGAAAGAGAACCCTGGTTGGAGTGGCTGAGATCGACCGTGTTGACATCAGGCAACGGACGTGTGTCTCCGTCGAGCTTGATGCCGTGCGAACGGGTCTTCCCACAGGAGCCGACGAGTTCGGTTCCGAGGACCGCCTTGACCTTGTTATGCTTCTTCTTGAGCTTGTCAGCCAGGTCCTCGTACTTGACCGGAGTGCTTTCCGCCATCTCAGATGTAGATGGCGATGTGGTGGATGTTGAAGATTGTCCCACCGGGCGTGCCAGAATGTGTTGACGTCAGAAACCCACCGGCGGGCAGTGACTGGTCAACACCGTAGAGCCGGGAACAACTAGGGCTGCGGCTGGCCCCAGTCCCTCAGAGCGACGGCCCGCAAAGCCTCCTGGTCGCGCGCCGATGCAAATTGCAAGGGCGTGCCACCTGACCTATACCTGGTCAGGAAGGTGTGGCCTCGCTTAGTTTCCTGCAGGGCACACACGTACACGTTAAATACGAGCCTCGATCGGCTCTCAGGTTATCCTGTGAATCGGCTCATGGAGCCGATCCACCCATGATTCGTCCAAGGTGGCCGAATATATGGTGGTCCTGCTTGATCAAGATAAAGCATATGAGATCCACGACGATTTGGGGTTTTCACCGCATAATCGGATCATCCTACTCACGATTGGGCCTCGCGCTCGCGCACGGTGATCGTAAGCCAATCCTAGACAAGGCCTAAAAACCAACACGAGGTTGATCCTCGGAACATCCTGTCTAGGGCCAGCAAACTACACCCTACGCGCCGCTGGATCCTCTCCAACCCTTTGTAAGGCCTAACTATTGCGGATGTTAAACTAATCCTTGATGAATCAAGGAGCAACCGTAACGGATCAGATCTACTAAATAATGATCAAGCGGGGTGCCGCCCCTGCACCCATGATGAGGTACAAGGACGGCTAGATGCGCAAGGGTTGCACTACGACAGCATATGATACTAAGAACAATGCTAACCCTAACACATCTATGATAACTACGTTGCTCGCCATCAAAAAGGCTTCAGCACGAGCAACGCATGAACAACGTAGGCAGGCTCGTGCTGCCTAGATCGCAAGATGCGATCTAGGCAGCATGGTGCTTACCGGAGAAACCCTCGAGACGAAGGGGTTGGCGATGCGCCGAGATTGGTTTGTGTTGAACGTTGGTTGTTGTTTATTCCATAAACCCTAGGTACATATTTATAGTCCAGGGGACTTTCTAATGTGGGCCCAAACCGTGCACGAGATAAACTCTAACTTCTACGAAGCCTACTATAAAGATACACGGCTAACTGGCCAAACTACAACATAAAGGCCGATTCACTATTTCTCCATGTATATACCTTCCAGTCCATATTTTGTGATGGGCTCTTGGCTGGTGGTCCGAGTGGCAGCGGTAGTCGGAGTTCTGCGAACAAATAAAAGAAGATCGCATAAGTAACAATTGCATCAAAGTAAATACGTGCCATACGGAAACTTATGGGGCGCGGGGATGATGGGGCGCGACGTTTGCACTGCTTGTAAACATCATGTAAATGTTCAGCTCACGCTGTAGGTCTATGGAGGGCTTGATGGTGCTTGGGCTGGCGGAGGCCTGCCCAGCTCGGCTTGAGGCCCAGGAGCTTACAGCGGGGGGCCTTCGAAGGTCGGGGGCTGCCTTGCGGGGTGCCTGCTCCTCTTCCTCCTCTTCGTCATCCGGAACCTCCTCCGCCGTGTCGCCGCTGACGGGGACGCGAAGTATGGTGCGCAAGTTTTCCTCCGCCAAAGTAGCGAGCTGGAGGGAAAGATATCATATGTTAGTCAATATCCAAAAACTTGTGAAGTTTGAAGTAACGAAGGGATCAAAGCTTACCGGAGGACACTGGTCGTTTGTGTAGATATCCTTGATCAATTCCGGGATCGGTTGACCCCGGCCTATCTTCACGAGCGTCTTGAATCTCCTCTTGAGAGAATCAGCCGGAAGATCGTGGCGGGTAGCTCGGAGCTGGTCGTCCGCCCCGGTGTATGGTGCTCGCGCGATATCTGTAGTGGCTGGATCCAGCGGTCAACCAGTGAGTGTGAGGTGGGTTCGGTTAGCCGTCGTGGACTAGCCGGGGAGAATCTCCTTGTGCCTTATAGATGGGGAGTTAAAGAGCGATGGGATGAAGCTCCGACACAGGATTTTTAGGAGGGCTCGTTGTTGAATTTGGGGAGACCGTCGTGGATCTCCGGGGTAAACGTTCTTCTCGTAGAACCATCCGGCGTTCCAGTACCGGACGGATTCGTGCGAGTCGTGAGGTGGATACATGCGGCCAGGTCGGAGCATGAACGTCATGCTCCCGCAGTTCAGCATGGCTTTGTCCTTCGTTTCCTTCTTCACTCGGAAGAAAAACTGCCATAACTTGACATCTGGTCGGATTCCGAGATGCCCTTCGCAAAGTGTCGCGAAGTTGGAGAGCAGAAGGTATGAGTTGGGGCAGATGTTGTGGGGCTGAAGCCCGTACGTGTTGAGGATGGAGAGGAAGAATTCCGAACAGGGGAGCGATAATCCGCGTTCCACCCAAGCTTTGGTCATGACAGCCTCGCTCGGGCAGGGACGACGGTGTCGCGTATGAAGCTCCAGTGAGCGGAGATCATACCCTCGTTTTGAAGCTCTCTAAGCTCCGTATCAGTGGTTTCGGCAGGCCACCATTGGCCCATTCTCGCCCAGCGGTTCGAGCCTTGGAAGCTTTCTTGTTTTCCGTCTCCTGAACCTTGGCTGCCATTCTAGCTTGCCCTTGGAGTTCTTCTTCAAGTTCTTGAGCGGTTGGGATCCGGCCTAGCTTGGTGCTGGAAGATGCGGAAAAAGGTTGAGCTAGCCGGATGTCGGAAACATATGGTGGTAGATATGCTATGGGATCCGGACAGATTGGCTCTAATGAACTGGGATCCGGGCTATTCGGAGAACTACCAGTACAGTGTGAGTCGATCGGCATGCTTCCGGCTGCACCCATGCAAAGTGTTTGAGTAACCGGAAACTACTAAGTCTACTTCCTTCTTCTACAAGTCAGGGTGCACGTGCCCCGTCAATGGCGCGGCCGGACCGTGATGCTCGGTGAGGACGAGTGCCGAACTGGCACCTTAAAGCGAACCGCGCGACCCACGAATCGGCGGCGGGAGAAGTTTCCCAGAATCCGCCGAACGATCTTGGCGAGGGCTCGGCGAGCGGCGGAAGCCCTTGAAAGTTCTCTAACGAGCGGAGCTCACTTGATCAGTCGACGAGGCGGCGCGGGCGAGGAGGAAGATGAAGTGGTGATGAGGTGAAAGAAAGGAGTTACCGCGCGGGGGGGTATTTATAGACCTCGCGCGGAGATTCGCATTTCGGATCCTACGGCGGAAACTGAACAGTCTCACCGTTGGATGCATGACGCGTGTCTTAGGTTAAAAGCGGTAAAATGACGTGGAGGTAACTTAACCGTGCGCTCCCGAAATTTCCGGCTAAAGATTCGCATCTCCGAAAATTTAGCGCGGGAAAATAGGAAGTTGTCTTGTGGGGAAAGGTGCAAACTCCAGTTGCATTATGGATGCTTGAGAAGGACATGTGATTCCAGAATAGGCCAGTGCTTGAGCTTGAAAGTTTTAGAGCTCTTCAGAGATTCTCTTCGGATTAGAGTTGTTGAAGACGGAAGAATGATGAATCTCGGAGAACTTCGGGGGCTACTGTTGTGGGTATACTTTATGGGTATATCAACGACATGGCCTAGATCCGGCAAGCCCGGGTGGCCCACAGACGGTGATGGTGGCATGGGGCCCATCGGGCGGCCCAGTTGCTGTTGATCAAGAAGGATGAAGTCCAGCCCAGGAACCTGGAGCCGGATCCTAACCGACCTACGAAGGAGGCCGGATCCGTGGAGGCCCATAAAGTATCCGGATCCAGTACGGCCATAAGGAAGGCGGATCCTTGACGTACACGGCAAGATATTGTACCGTAGTTAGGCAACTTGTATTCCGGCTAGGACTCTCCATGTAAACCCTAGATCCGTGCGCCTTTATA